>CM031238.1:541273050-541474795 GCA_018340775.1 Taxus wallichiana var. yunnanensis
GTCAATCTTCAACCCGAATGATCAGTTCCGGAAGGAGAAAGTGAACATTCAAGTAAAGGGTGAAGATTCAGAGCCTATTTTAGTGGAAGAAGGCAAAACATTGCAGATTGGCAAAGTAAGTACCTCACAAGAGAAATCTGATTTTGTTCAGCTTTGTCAAGAGTTCCCAGATGTCTTTGCTTGGACTTACAAAGATCTAAGAGGTTTCAACCCAAAGTTGGCACAACATACTATTGAGCTGGATCCGGAATCCAAGCCTGTCAGGCAAAAGCAAAGGCCAGTGAATCCCCATATTGAACCTCTCATGAGAAAAGAGTTAAGCAAGCTTATTGAGGCCAGTATCATCTTCCCCATCAAACACTCAAGTTGGGTTGCAAACTTGGTGCCAGTGAGAAAAAGAAATGGAGAAATCAGACTGTGTGTTGACTTCAGAGACTTGAACAGAGCCTCCCTCAAGGACCATTACCCACTCCCTTCCATGGAGCAAATATTGCAAGTTGTAGCTGGTTCAGAAAGGTTCTCACTACTTGATGGCTACTCAGGCTATAATCAGATTATGGTGAAGGGAGAAGACCAATTCAAGACAGCCTTCACAACCAAATGGGGCACATATGCTTACAGGAAAATGCCATTTGGGCTGTCCAACGTTGGTGCTACCTTTCAAAGGGCAATGGACATGGCATTCAAAGGTTTGATTAACAATGTGGTGCTGATCTACCTTGATGATATCACTATTTTTTCAAAGAATGCAGCAGACCACCTCTCTCATTTGAGACAAGTCTTCATGAGGTGTAGGAGATTTGGAGTGTCTTTGAATCCTAAGAAGTGCATCTTTCTTGCACATGAAGGAAAGCTGCTTGGCCATATTGTCTCCAAAGAAGGATTAGCAATTGATCCAGAAAGAGTTGAAGCCATAAGAGCACTACCACTGCCAAGCCACAAGAAAGCCCTTCAGAGTTTCATGGGAAGGATAAACTTTGTTCGGAGGTTTGTCCCAGATTTTGCAGCCCTTGTCAAGCCCATCACCAAAATGTTAAAGAAGAGCATGGCTTTTAAGTGGACAGCAGAAGGCAAGGAGAGTTTTGAAGCAATCAAAGAAGCTATCTCTCAAGCACCAACTCTCATCAACCCAGACTTCTCCAAGGATTTCATCCTCTATGCATTTGGAGGTGATGACACTATTTCTGCCATTCTAGTACAGCAGAACAAAGATAATGATGAGTAGCCGATTGCCTTCTTCAGCCAGAGCCTAGATGACTATGAGGTGAGGTACTCTTTTATTGAGAAGCATGTGCTTGCAGTAATCAGAAGCTTGAAGAAATTCAAGCATTTAATCTCAAACAACAAGGTCCAGTTGCTGGTCTCACATGCTGGAGTTAAGGACTTCCTCCTCAACAAGGATTTGAATGAGAAAAGGGCAGGTTGGATCACCCATGTCATGGAATATGACATTGAGATCAAGATCACCAAGCTGGTAAGAGGGAAAGGACTATGTGAGCAGCTGGTTTTGGGGAAGCAAAAAGAAGTATGCAACGAAGAAGAGGCTGTTTTGACAGTCCAGGACAGCCATGAGCCAAGTGGCAATCAAGAAGAAGACAATGCTTCCCCCACTCCTTGCTGGACCCAAGGCGTTATACACTTCCTAGGTACAGGCCTATGCCCCCAGAGATGAGCAAGACCCAAAGGAGACACTTCAGGTTGCAGGCTGTTCCGTATGCCATTGTTGATGGAGTTTTGTTCAAGAAAGATGTGAATGGAGTGCTGCTGAGATGCATTAGCACAAATCAGATTCAAAGGGTGTTGGAAGAGTTTCATGGTGGACCAGCTGGTGGCCATTTTGCACCAAGAGTGACAGCTCTAAAAATCATGAAGGCTGGTTATTATTGGCCTAAAATCTTCAGTGATTGCTATGCATGGATCAAGAGGTGTAAGAATTGTGCATTCTTCACAGGAAAAGAGAGACTTGCTGCCCTCCCATTGCATCCAATCTCAGTTGACCAACCATTCATGCAATGGGGTTTGGACTTCATCAGAGTCATTAATCCCATTTCAAGCCAAGGGCACAAATGGATTTTGACAGCCACAGACTACTTCACCAAATGGACAGAAGCAACAAGCACTCAAAGAGGCAAATGAGTCTAGCATCTTAGACTTTTATGAGGGAATAACAACCAGATTTGGTGTACCTGCTACAATAATCTCTGATAATGCATTGGCATTCATTGGATCTAGGGTGACTGAGTGGGCTGTCAAGAACGGTATTTACCTAAGCACTTCATCAACTATTACCCTCAGGGTAATGGCCAGGCCGAGTCTACAAACAAGAACTTGTTGAGGATCATTAGGAGGACTCTTGATGAGAATCAGAGGTCTTGGCATACCAAACTGAAATCAGCCTTATGGGCTGATAGGATAACTCCCAAAAGATCCACAGGTAACTCTCCATTCAGGCTTGTCTATGGAAGAGAGGCAATCTTGCCCATGTCACTTGAGTTGCCAACGTTGGAACTCATGAAGCAGCTGGAGTTGCTAGAGTTTGAGCCCATGGAGGTGAGGTATGCAGAGTTGATGGAGCTGCAAGAGATCAGAAATCAGGCATCCCAAGCAATGGAAAAGGATCAAGCTTTGATCAAGAAGACCTTTGATAGGAAGGCCAAAGATAGATCTTTTCAAGTTGGAGATCTAGTGTTGAAATGGGATGTGGATAGAGAAAAACCAGGAAGGCATTCAAAATTTGATGCCATTTGGAGTGGCCCATACATGGTCACAAAGTGCAAGAACAACAATGCTTTCCAATTGGCCTCATTGGATGGTGAAGAACTGCAGATTCCAGTCAATGGAATCTATCTCAAGCGTTGCTTCTAGAGGGAAGTTCACTACCTCTGTAAATATTAGATTAGATTTTCTTTCCTCCAAGTGCTTGTGCACATTGTTTTGTTGTAGGTTAGTTTTGTTTTCCCTAAGTGCTTTGGCACAGCTTGCTGTCCATGGAGATGTTTTGCAGTCTTTTCTCCCATTAGGTGATATTCCATCTTCCTCCTTACACATTCTAAGTCAGTTGGGATTCTAAACTGAATGTTTGATAACTCCATGCCCAATGGACTACTTCAGCTACTGGTCTTTTCACCTAGCGGTAGGGTACCCCCGCTGAGTCGCCAATTGTTATCCAAAATTCACCCCCCAGAGTAAATTTTGATAACATGCATTGAATTCTCAAGCCCCAGGAAAATTGATTGATTCAGGGCAAAAAATCATGTTCCCAGGGTCCCCTCAGATTTTTTTAACTCTCCTGTCCAGGTTGAAAAGAGCAAGTTCTGAGAAAAGGTGAAAAAGTTGCAAAAGCAAGCTTGGGCCAGAAAAAATCATGAAAAATGTCTAAGTCCTAGTCCTCGCAACAGTCGGGATGTGAGGGACATCTGGCGCGAATCGGCCGAAAGGCCGCCAGGCAGTCTGCAGAGCAAAGGAACATCCGGGCCGTCGGGACGCGTGGGATGCGAAAGCCGGTTCGGCCGAAGGAGAAGAAAATCGACTAAATGCTCTGGGACATTTGGGACAAGAAGACGCGAAGGACGCGAACCGGCCGGTTCGGCCGAAACGGGGAACTTTCACACTGGGACAGTTGGGACAAAGGGACGCGTGGGACGCGGATAGCCGAAGGAGCCGAAAGCCAATCAAGCAACGCCACGTCATCGGCCGAATGAGGGACAAGGAAGCCCATTTCGGGCGGATCGGAGGTTTTTGTCCCAAACAGTCTTGGGACATCCGGGACAAAAAGACGTGGGAGATGCGAAAGAGCCGGTAGACCCGCGGACCAACCAAATCATGACACGTGTCACAAGGAGAAAAGTCCAAAAGTTCAAAGGGCGAGGTTTCAAGCACTAACCCGAGCCAATAAAAAGAGGACACGTGTCCAATGAGGAAGGGAAGCTCGGAGCTCGGGGAGGAGTTAGAGAATTTGGCAAGAAGTTCACCCAAAAGCTAAAAGTAAAGGTCTACCCCATGCCCCTGACGACCAATCAATGCATGCCACGTGTCATCCAGGTGGCAGAGCGCGGGAAGAAATTTAAAAAAAAAAAAATCCGTTTTTGCTGTTTTTTGTGTCCTAAATCTTCAGATCGCCATATCTTCCGATCCAGAGCTCGGATTTGCACGTTCTTTATATCATTGGAAATCTTATGAAATTATCTACATGATTTCGGGTTAATCTTGAATTTTGGTGTAGTCTAGAGAGAGAAAATTGAGAAATGGATCTGACGCGTGTTCATGGCCAGAAGTGACATTTCAGCGACCAGATTTAATGCAGAATGGGTCGCATTCTCCTGTAATTCAGTCAAAATGACAGGGTATGGGTTTGTAAGGTCCCCCATGCCATTTTAATGCACCTGCAGTCAAGAAGGAATGGGCTCTCACATTTTTTTACGCTTCTGTCTCCTAGGCTCGACCCATGCAATGTAAAAGGTAGATTTGGCTCATTTCTAAAGGGGGAACATTTTTGGGCATAGCAGACTTCTTCTTTCACCTCCAGTAAGTGATTGATGCAAGGATCAGACCTCTCCAAAGATTGTAATAGTTTTTTTTTACCTCTCTGAGGGTATAATGCGTGTTTTTGACACTGAAATGATAATGCAAGCTCTGTGAATGGTTTTCAGTCCTCTGTTTGTATTATTTGCTTCATTTCAGATCCTAAATTATACCTTATCAGTCTGTGTATGTTTTATGTTGTGAACTTTGGTCTGTGTCTATTTGCATGACAAATATGTTTCACCACTCCTTTTGGTGCATCACCATCTTTAGTTAGTTTCAATTTTTGCACTTCTACCCCTGTCTCCTTGCAAGTTAGAGTAGGATTAGGATCTAAACCTCTATAGTTGTGCAAGCATTAGATCTAAATCAGAGGAGTTTGAGGAACCAACCTCTAATATGGAGATTCCTCTCTTAGTTTCACAAGTCCCACGCTTGGAGAGAGGTTTCCATGTTGTGTAATCACACTGGATGCTAGAGTGATCAACCTAGAAGCCTCTGCATCATATTATGTGCAAGAGCTATGGTACTTTTTTTGTCATAAAACAAAGGAACACTACGTGGATCCTTCAACTTTATCTCATTGAATAACCTCTTTAGCCATATAGCCTCTTTTGAAGCTTCCATTGCACTTCATACTCAAACACATTGAAAAGATAAAAGCAATGGATGATTTTGTTGCACCAAGTAATGACACCTACACCAAATTTAAACACATGACCGAAGTAGATTTTCTATCTAATACATCACCAACATGATCGAATCACAAAATCCATATAAGTTAACATTTTTATTCTTAGTATAATGTAACCCATAATTGATTGTACCTTTAATATATCTAAGAATCCTTTTTCAAGATTCCAATGATATCTATAAGGTTCTACGCGTAAACCTAGAAGTAATTCTTACTGCATAGGAAATATCTAGCCCGGTGATAGTTAGATATATCAAACTACCAACTAAATGCATATATAAAGTAGGATCAATTTTTTCACATGCATGTTTAGGTTCAATTTTCAGTCCAACTTCCATAGGATTAGAAATTGGTTTACAATCAATCATGTTAAACTTTTTAGTACATTGGTTGCATATTGTGCTTGAGAAACAATAATAGAATGTTTATTTTGAAATACAACCATGCAAAGAAAATGATGTAAGAGACCTAAATCATTCATTTCAAAGTATTGTTTCAATTTTTCTTTAATTCTACAAATTAAAGTAGTATTATCACCACCATCATAAGAAAATCATCAACATATATACAAACAATGATAATATGTGATCCTTCTTGCTTAATGAATAGATCATTGTTAGAAAAACAATTAGAAAATCCTAAATGTTTAAAGAAAGAATTAATTTTTACATACCAAGCTCTAGGAGCTTTCTTTAAACCATACAAAGATTTTTTTAATTTATAAACATATTTTTCCTTACTAGTTTCTTCAAATCCTTTAGGTTGAGACACGTAAAGTTATTCTTTCAAATCACAATTAAAAATATATTTTTCATATCCATTTGGTGGATTTCCCACCCAAATTGAGAGGCAATTAAATATAAGGTCCTAACAAGACTCATTTTATCTACATGGAAAAATGTCTCAACATAATCAATACCAAGTTTCGAGTGAAACCTCTAAAGAACAAGTCTATCTTTATGTTTTTCAAGACTACCATCTATATTATATTTTAGTTTGTATAACCACCTAGACCCTATAATACTTCTTTTCTCTAGAGGTGGAACCAACTCCCAGGTTTGATTTTGAATCGGGGCATTATATTCACTTGCATTGCATTGATCCACTTCTCATCCCGAGAAGCTTCTTCAAAACTTTGCTTCTCGAGTTCATACAAGGTCATTAATGTATAGTACGTATGATGGCTTATGATCATTTTCCTAAGATCAATAGGATTAGAAATCTCTAACACATATTGAGCCCATTTTTGTTTCTTAACTAGGGAGTTAGGAGATTGAAGCATCTATAGTATCAAAAAAGAAACATCATCATGACCATTTACTATATTCTCAATATCAGAATCATAACCATTATTAGAAATATTGACAGAGTTAGGAACATCTTTACCATTATCAGATGAACAAAAGCATTTTTCCAAAACCACCACATTATAGTTTTCAGTTACTTCCCTTTTTACAGGGTCGTAAATCCTTAGACATGTAGTGTTAATACCATATCCAATGAAAACACAAGAGAAAGAAGTCATATCAAGTTTCTTTCTTTTCTTTTTAGGAATGTATAAAGAAGTAGGACTACCAAAAAAATTTAGATGAGAAATATCAGGTTTTTGATTTGACCATTTTTCTAAAGGAGTTGAAAGATGAATAGCTTTGGTGGGAACCCTATTTAGAATGTAGACTACTATGTTCATTGCTTTTTCCCACAGAAATTTGGGAAGACCAGCAGAATGAAGCATAGTGCGAGCCATATCTAAAATAGTCCTATTTTTACATTCTGCAACACCATTAGATTGGGGAGAATGAGGAGAAGTTAATTCCCTTTTAATACCACAATCAAATTTTTTTTTTTTAATGCTTTATGCTAACATATTCACCCCTATTATCCTTACTAAGTCTCTTAACTTTATAATTTGAAGAGTTTTCAATAGATGCTTTAAATTCCTTAAATTTCCCAAGTACATTAGATTTATTTTAAAGAAAATATGACTAAATCATCCCGATTAAATCATTAATGAAATTCACAACATATAAATAACCATTTAATGAAGCTCCTTTAAGAGGTCCTCTAACATCATTATGAATAAGTTGTAGTGGGGAAGAGGAACCCGCTTGAAGATGTGAGTGAAATGGTTTAGCACTTTGTTTTGAGTGTAAACACCCTTCACACGCATCATGAGAAGAAGACAACATAGAAAAACCTTTCACAAGATTATATCTAGCCATTTCATATAAAATTTTATAATTAACATGTCCTAATATTTCATGCCATAGTTTTCAATTATTTAAACTTTGATAAACAAAACATGATGCATAATGGAATTCATAAAAAATATACTGAGACCATTTCTTTGAATTCCTTCGATTATTATATTATCATTACTATCCTTGATATACCAAGTATATTTCAAAATTTGAATAGCCAAACCATTATGAGTTAATTGAGAACATGATAGAAGGTTCTTTTTGAGCTTAGAACAAATAAAACATTATTCAATACACCATTAGAAAATTTTACTTTCCCTTTCTCTATTGCTTCTAAAGATGAGTTATCACCAAGATACACACGTTCATTTATTTTCACAACATCAAATAAAGAATTTGAAACACCATTCATATGATTTGATGCACCTGAATCTAGAATCCATTCGGAATTAGAGGAAGAATACAACGCAGCATATAATGCAACCGTTTTAGGAATATCATTAGAGCTATCCTTTTTCCTTAAATTGTATTTTAAAGAAAAATTTGTTTTTTATTTTTATGGATAGGTTTCTTAGTTTTGCAATCTTCCTTTTTATGTCTAAATTTTACATATTTGTGACATTTATCACTAAATCTAACATGCAATTGATCAGAAGAAAAACTTTTCTTATCAATAAAAGAAGATTTAGATCTAAATTTTGATCTGAGAAGGGCTTGCGAGGTTTGAACTTTTAATTTTGAGCAAGAAGTTCCTGAGAGGCATTCTCCTTAGAGTCAAAGTTCATCATCACTTTCTCTTCCTGTATCAAAAGTGAACTCAAGGTATTTAAATCAAGTAGATCATTTTCATTTTGATATTTAGAGTTCAAGATAGAAATAAAATTCATAAATATTTCACGTATATTTAATCAATAATAAAGTAGATTAATTTTTCACCAATTAAATCACAATTTCATCCATCTAATTGTGCTTTAATATTTTTAATTTTGGCTAAGAAATTAACTACTTTTTCATCTCCTTTCATAGGAGTTGTAAGCAATTCTAAAACTAATTTAATAATTTTAGATAAACACATACCTTCATGCATGGATTCTAGTTGTGTCCATACCTCTTTAGGATGTTCAATATTACCAATGTGTAGAAGGTACTCATCATTCACATTGCGCAAAATCATGGAAAGAGCCTCTTGCATTCGTTGCAAGTATGTATTCATGTTATCTATAGTTGCTTGATGACCGGTGGGAGCAACCTCAAATCCAGAAATAATTGTTCGAGTTTTCCTCGCCATAAGTTCTGATTTGACCCTGATCTTCCAAATGTTGTAGTTAGTTCCATTTAGGATCTAGGTTTTGTCAAGACAGAAATAGTGGATGCCATTGTTTTCTTAAACTTGTAAAACATACCCCATTATAATATACAATGTACCATAGAGTTAGATACATATTTATAATTTTTTTAATAGAAATAGATCTAAATTTTATAGATCTACATAAACTATTTAATCATAACTAATTTTTTCATTACAATGCATATTAATTAACCTCTCATGATCAAAATAATAACCCACAATATAAAAGGCTTTGCATTATACCCCAGACTTATATAAAAAAATTTTCTGATATAGAAGTGAAGAAGAAACCCCTAAGAATGCAAAACAACTTACAAATTCTAGAAAAAAATAATGTAGACAAAGATCTAGCCACTTAAATTTGACGTCTAAATGACCGTCATATTGCCTTATGTTTGGTCTGTTGTGACGGTCATTTGACCGTCAAATTTAATGGAGTCAAAAATTGTTGTGTATTTCCAGAATGTGAAATTCTAGAATTTCTTCTTCTATATAATATTAGGGAGGTTATATTTTAATACATTATATTAACCTATTATAATTTATAATGTAAAAATATATTCACTTTTAAAAAAGAGGTATATAGTTAATATAATGTAAATAAAAAACAACATATAGTCTATAAAAAATTATAAACTATAGTATATATACTTTTTTAAAAAATAAATACATATAACCCTTATTACGGGGTCCCTCATATAAAAAAAAAAGATTTAAAATATTTGTCGAGTCATGTAATTTTAAATTCTACATAAACTTAGAATTTACAGAGGAGACAATATTTTCACACACCCAATGGAAAAAATTCAAATCCTATTTTGATGGAGTTTTGTCTCCTCCTTCATTTACCATTGAAAAATTCAACTTTGCACATATTAAAACTATAGAAAAAAATATTTCAAATATTTTACCCTTACCTCTACACAAGTTTTCATTGAAGGTAAGAAGTTTACGAATTTTCCACATGTGAATTCACCTTGATTATTCACAAAGTAAAAATTTTAGGTTTCACTTATTTTAAATACCCTTCTGGGTTGGTTAAAAAACCCATACAAATTAAATAAATAAAATATAAAACATTTACTTTTAATTTATTTAATTTACCTTTCTGGGTTGGTTGAAAAAACCTGTACAAATTAAATAAATAAAATACAAAACATTTAATCTTAATTTATTTAATTTACCTTTCCAGGATGGTTAAAAAAACTGGTACAAAGTAAATAAATAAAATACAAAACATTTGATCTTAATTTATTTAATTTACCTTACTCTGATACCATGTTAGAATTTGAGGATTCTAATAAATACGGATTTAATCAACTTACATATTATATAATGTTACAATAAATGTTTATATAAACATTATATCATAACATAAGTAAATAAATAAATACTTACAGGAAATAAATAACACATGTGACACAATATTTATAGTGGAAAACTCCAATAGGGTAAAAACTACTTTGAAAATAATCTTTTACTTTAGAGAACTTATTTTACATCCAGTAAGATCACCTCCTCCTTAAAACCCTATTTACTAAGGGTAAAACCAAATCACTTGATTTGCACACCTTTGATATATTTCTCGAATATTTCAAATGAGGACCTAAAGTCCTTTTTTAATATAAGGTGATCGGGTATGTCTCGACCCCACCTTTTCAACCTAAATGGTTGACACACATACCTAGGTGATTTGTATTTAATAAATATAAACATAAATGATTCACATTATTAAATACTTACCTAATGTATATTACCTAGGTATGAATATTTAATAATAGAAAAGTATTTCATATTATTAAATATTTAACCTATACTGATAGTGATGGACCCATATTAATTAAGGGTTGACCGGATCACTTAATCATTATGTTCCAACATCTACTTACCCTTGGCCACTATTGGTTATGAAACCTTAGAGGTAAGATTGATAAGCATCATACTAATATCACTTACTTTTTACACAAGATCATGGTCATAATTCATAATGATTCATTCCCCGATTACATGCCTAACATGAAACACTACAATCAACACATGGCCAAACATGGGCCACATTATATAGATGAAGAAAGTATCATGGTTGTGTATCACTTGCATATGAATGCATTATTCCTTGGGTACCACAAGAAATTATCATATTATGTCGATGACCCAAGACTTGTAGGATTTGATCCAGATTCGATGATACTCTTGATTATTTTCTGCCTTACTCCTACACCGGGGGCCATCCAAATTTCCCCCTTGGTTCCCAATGAAACACTCTATTTATAGGTTCAACATGACTATTGAGGGAGTGGCTACAAACACACATAAAAGCGGGAAATATTGGTTTCCCAACTTTGGCTACATAATTTATATTGATCAAAAGTACTAAAAATTTACATATTCCCCCCTGGGGAATTATTGTATCACCCTTCCTTATCTTCAGAGAATAATTTTTCATCTTTTCCCTTAGGGGGCCTAAAAATCCAAAAACATTCATATATGCTAAAAATATAAAAGCATTCAAATATAGACAAATATTCAAAATTATTTGCATTGTTCTTGTTAGGTAGTTTATATTATACACTTATATTATTCATGTTGAACTTAGAATGTTTTCTTGATACATAATATGCTATATCACTTTTCTATAAAAATTTGAATTCACGTGGTAGATTGAGTTAAAAGTAGGATACACATAGATTGTTACATGATGCGGGATACTTGACATCACTCTCTTCCTCATTTACACTTTCTCACATATAGGTGATATTATTCCAATATTTGCTCCTTTACTTTCTCTTTCCTCATCCAGTCATTACATACATCGTGTCATACTATTTATTACTATAACATGATAATGGGTGCTTAATATGTAGTATCTATTTTACTGTGTCACTTCCAAATTGAGCTCATCTTCATGCTATTAATTTTTTTTTTTACATATTTGCTATTTGCTTTCACTTATTTGCGGGAAATTCCATATGTTACTTATTTTTATTGATTTGCATTGAGTAACTTGATTGTATTATGACATCATGGGTGGTGTCGCATGTATGTGGTATATTTTTTCCATGACATTCTATTTATGTGTCCATGAATGTTTTTTCTTACATCTACTATGTTATTTTCCTATTGCTTATTACTAACACTTTGCTAATTTTTCTATTATATTACTATGTATGTGTCGTGGTATACACAATCCACACTCCTATTTTTCCCCATCCAAGAATCCTATAACACAAGTGAACATCATCTACAAGTCCTTTTTTTTTTTTTTTTGGGCCATGCTCATAGTCCTTCATATCACATGCCCAAAACAAGGGGGTAACCATCAAGTGATATTTCACCCTCAAAATAGCTTAGAATTAGGAAAAAAAATAACAAGTAAAAAATTAGAGAGGTTGGAGACTCAAAAAAAGAATTGGGCTAGGAAATACACAGGGACCAAATCTGTACAACAAAGACCATAGTGTATAGACACTATGGTCCATTCCATATGCTTATGTCCTAAGGGAAGGTTCAATTTTTCTTAGTTCATATAATTTCTCAGGGACATTTACAAGTTCTTTACTCAATTTCAATGATAGAATACATGGTATAATTGAAGTTATGGTGGCAACATGTGAAAGATAACCTTTCTTGGTACATTATGTAATCATTTGAAAGTCAATTAGGTTCATGTTCATCTGCATTGGCACTTATCCATAGGTCTTGGGAAGTGTCGAGATGATTGTTATCCTCATAGGCTTGAATTTCCATCACTCATATTTTAGTGGAGTAGGATGCATAGTGACTATAACATTCCCCATAAAGTTCTCTTCAACACATCGGGTGTATTTACACTTCTTTCTATTCTCCTTATCACATTCCACTTGGGGACTAATCACCCCCAAGTCCTATTATCCATTTTTTTCTCACTTGGGAAAAAATGGACAACAGTGGTGAATAATACCTTGGGACCAGAAATTCCTTCCTTAAGCAATTCATGAAGTTGGTTCAAAGAATGTGGTGACAGAGAAAGACAACACGGTCGAAGATAAAGATGTTGAATATTTTGTAGAATTTGATGTGGAAACCAATATCAGAGGTTGTTTGGCATCGTTTGGGGTATACCCTCAACTATGTTATATTTGCAAAAATTGCAAAGGAAACAAAGAAAAAAGGTAAATTAATTGAAGTGGATGATGTTCGAACCTAGATTTCCATCACACAAGTAAAAGATGAATAAAATTTAATAAAGCATTTTAAGAGGGTTTATTATACTTCCATGATCTTATGGTTTCAATAAAAGGACCAATAAATTAAAATTTAGGACAAAATTTGCATTAAATGACCTAAATGGCATTGAGCTCTAAGACAACTTAAGCATCAAGCAACTTGGCGAGCTAGTAATTGATTGATAAACACGGTGGACCTAAAATAGATCGATTGGGCTAAGATTGAATTAGTGGTGAGATAAACATATCTCGTTGAGCTATGAAAGTGGTGAGTCATGCTAAAGTTTCCCAAGTCATGAAAATGTGGGGCACATTAACATGTAGGAGAAAGCTCAATCGAGCTTGATAATGGATTGCAAAGAAGGGAAAATCCCTAGGTGTTCGAATGATGGAGGATAATTCAGAGGGATATGGGGTCATATCGGCGGTGGCCAACATAGGTGATGGGCTCGGATCATGACATAAAAGGAGCTCGTGGGTTTTGGATACGTTAGATGGCAGTGGAATGAAGCAGGCTCAAAACATTAGGTAGAAGAATTGCAAGTGGATTTTGCATGAAGAAAGTGAGGCAAGCCATATTATATTATGGACAAGATTGAATTTTTGGTGTTAGCGTGGAAAAAATGTAGAGTAACTCAACATGGAGATCATGCCGGTGAGTTTAGAATTTGCTAGAGAGAAATGATGACACACGCATCTATGAGAGCCGAAGAATATTCGAGAGGCTCATGAGTGGATTGTGAGGATCTCGTAGACCAAATCACTCAATGAATCGACATAATCCATAGGGAACATTGATAGGTAGGTGGAATCATGTTTGTAGAGGGATCTTGAGAAAGAAGAAAGAGTCATTCACCAATTATTTAGAAGATATCCATGGAAAATATTGAAAGAATAACTAGATGAATTGAGCTTGAGCTTGAGTTCGGAATGATGAATGTTCCATGTGTTGATCTCATCAAAATGGGTGGGAAGATCGAATGGAAGTTGATCCATTTAGGTCCATCAGGAGGCCTCATGGAAAAGAAAGCATAAATTTTGAGCTCGATTAAGGAGGTCAAATGGATTAAAATCAAAGAGGAGCTCGGGATGGTAGTGAAGGAATATATTTCATTCAATCATTGGAGACAATAATTTGATCCTACATATTTTTTCTCACATTATCTAATCTCAAGTCTCTGAAACTCAAAGTAATGCAAATTCTTATCTTGTATTACAAAAATTAATACTAAGAAGAAGAATATTCCATATGGTAGTCAAGTAGAAGAGATAGTGAACCATCTCACAGAGGAAAGTGAGATGAAAACCCTTGCAGTCAAATTTCTATTAGAGCTATCAAAATATCGTCAATTATAACTTGATAGGGGATACTAAAAATTCCATTCCTTTGTTGGTTTCCATTCTCGGTGGTCCACATGCAGAAAAATCAAGAGAAGTATTGAATAATTTGTCAAGGGTGGATTCTAGTGTCATAGAAATGGAAGAGGAGCTTTATCTTAGGTTAGCGGGCCATCCGGAAGATCAAATCGAATATGAGCTTGGATCATCATAATGAATCATACAAGGATAAGTCGATCACAAGTGAGACGTTTAACAATGATCAAATTTTAACGGTGATGCAAGTCATAAGATTTCAAAGTATTTAATTTTGGGTTTTAGGCATATACAAGTTCAAAATCTAACGATCGAATGAATTTGATGAAATAAATTGAACTTATGAAATATGAATTCCAAATTTTAGATTCATCTCATTTTAGGGGTTTGGAGGTTCGAGGTGATTGGAGCTCGGTGTGTGTGGGGATATTTGGGTTCCACAAACCTAAAAGGATGAGCTCGCTCGGACTAAGTTCCAATTTAGTTTCCAAGTGGTGATTCATGAGAGGAAGTTGAGCCAATGAAGAAATGTGGGGCATGATGCGAGGAGATAAGGTTGGGCACGTGGTATCATTTGGTACTTGGGTTTTAGAGTGAGTCAAGCACCATGATCGAGGATATTTAAATTAGGAACATGGAATTTGGAGGTGGTGGTGAGTGTTTTTGAACACAGGAATTATCACGAATCTTACTTTGCACTTGAGATTTATAATGCAACCGAGTCAATAATGGGTCGAGAAAATGTTATGACGTGACAATTTATGGAGATTCTGATGCATGGTGGAGTGGTGTTTAAAAAAAATTCTTGCTGAGTTAATCTCAGACTTTTTGCAAGTGATTTAATGTAAAATCAACAAACATAAAACATTGGTCTATAAAATAAGATGAGTGTGGTATATACGTAAAACTCACTATGAATATGATAATAATACAAAGAACGGTTTTCTGGAAAGCCATTTTACTAAACCAAAACATACAAACACCCCTCATTCCACCAAAGAAAAAAAAGGTCTATATTTAAAAAAATATTAAAATATTATATTTTAATCAAATGGAGAAATAATATATTTGAATTTATTCAAGCATTACAAAGACATTATCGAGAGGTGATACCTGGAATGCCCAAAGAAGAAAGTTTTACTTAGGAAGCCACTACTTCCTCCCCGATTATCCATTTTCCACAAATTTATAGTCGATGGAATTGGGAGAATGAGAGATATGTAGTGGAATCATCATAAGATGGATTTTAGAATTTTTGCATTCCAAAATTTCCACTTTTACTCATTCACGTGAATAGCGTTCGGGAGGATGAAGTTACAATTAATGAGGTAAGCATGGTCAATAATGGTGATTAATTATTTTCTACATTCTAGCCTATATTCTAGGGTTCCTCCTTCTTTCTCTCAAAAACTCATAATTTTCTATAAATGTAAAGGGGTGCTCATTTCCAAAAGGAGGTTAGACATTTTTCAAGCTTCCCCTCTCTTCACAAGTGAGTTATTATGAATTTGTAGGCTTTCAAGCCTTTCTTCTTAAAATTGTAATGGAAACCTATGCCTTTCCCTTGTAATGATGCACTGTGCAAGTTCTTGAAGTAATGGAAATTATGTTTTGTGATCAATTATTTGTCCTTACATTCATTTGTGCTTATATTGCTTCTCTCATGTTTTCAGGTGAATTGTGTAACCAATGTTTCTTTTGTAAGTTTTAGAGGTCATTGTGCTTATCAAGGAGTGAAGTACTATTTGTAAATTGGGTTTGTAATGCATGTTAATTCTTCCTCAGATCATCTATCTTCATTGGCAAGCCATAATTTTGTCTAGAAAAACCCTTTCTTGGTGCATCACCACTTCTAATTTAGGTTTTATTTCTTACAAATCTCTCTCCCTAATCCCTTGAATGTTATTTTAGGTCTAGGTAGTTGTTTTATTGCATTAGGAGTAGTATAACACTTAGTTTAGGAAGATAAAGTCCAATATTATCTAGAGTTTCACCTTGAGCCCAAGTCCCATAGCTTGAGAGGTGATCCCATGCTACCCAATCACACCGAAATCTACATGTTCACATTACCCATTTAGAGGGTGTAGTGATTTGGCTAACAAAATAATAGTTTTTGGCATGCCTGGTGGGACAAAGTCACATTTTTCATAGGTGTGTGTATTTGTGTCCACTTTATTTTCATTAAGTTTTTGTGCTCTTAGTGAAATTTCAGCCTTAGGAGGTATACCCAAGCACAACTAGTGACTCCATTGGTCAAAGTAACCCACTCTCTGAGTTGTAGACTATCTTTTTCCACCCATTTCCATCCATTTTTCTTCCACATCTTTCCATTTTCTCCCATTCATGAAGTTGTGCAATCATGGCTTCATTCCCATAGTGGAATTCCCACTTGCACCAACAACAATACTTTCCATCTTTAGGCTATTTTAACCCACCTCCAACTCCATTTTA
This sequence comes from Taxus wallichiana var. yunnanensis, assembly GCA_018340775.1. Taxonomy (NCBI): domain Eukaryota; kingdom Viridiplantae; phylum Streptophyta; class Pinopsida; order Cupressales; family Taxaceae; genus Taxus; species Taxus wallichiana. The sequence continues at coordinate 541,289,845 of CM031238.1, forward strand.
TGATGAAAATTAGCAGCATGCATATCTCTATGAGCAGAGCCATGGTTAGTTTGATTGTTCACTTAACTATGTAACTTTCAAGAGAAAGGACATGTAGATTTTGGAGGCCATCACACATGTGAAGATGTAAGTTTCATCTTAAGATTTAAAGAATGGAGGAAGGCATGGTACATCTAGAGCCATAACTCAAATGAAGGCATTCAAGATTGGCTTCAAGGTAGCTTGTCCATGGGTTGGCCCTATGCCAAGTTTTTACAAGCTTGTAGGAAAATATTGCTTTTATGACTGAAATGTTGCCTCATCTTGAAGGTTGGATCGAAGAAATAGAGGCCTATGAGTTTTATGTAATGTAATCTTGTCGATGGGTAGGTTTTGTACCACCACCTTAGAGTCCTCTTTCTATTTCCCAACCAATATCATTTCAATATAGACCCCAAATCCCAAGATTTTCACCTACTTCCCATGTTGAGAATCCCATTTCTACATCCCCTATCTTACCATTCCACCATGAATCTTATGTTCCTCGTTCTTCTAGGATTCCTTCTTTTCTACAAAGGATGACAACACAAGAAGATGCACCTTTTCCACTATCTCAAACATTGAGGAAATTCATTGAACCCCAACTCACCCCTCCTCTTATATTTCCAAACTGTTTTGGGAAGGAACATGATTATACTGAAGATGAAGAGGAGGATGTTAAGGATCTTAATAAGGATGAGATGCAAAAAATATAAAGGAGTGGTTTGGGACTTAACATCAATAAAATTCCACTCCTAAAAATTTCTTTGAAGTTAAGGCTCAAGAATAGGTAGTACAAACTAGTTTTGTGGCAAAGAGAAAACAAGACAAGTGAATGATGACCAAAATCTACTTGTTCGGAATGCAGTATCCATATTGGTTCCATATCATCAGAGGAGGTTGAATCACCACAAGTGGCAAAAACAAGTTATAGAATAGCAAGAGTTAGTTCCAAATATACTAGGAGAAGAGTATGTGCAAGTTGAAGAAAGAAGAATCTCAAGTGTACAAGGTGATTCTAATGAGTGTAGTGATCCTAACTACCATGCATGTGAGAACTTGCAAAAATTTTAGAGAGTTGCCTTATTCCACCAAGGTCATCACTAGATGTTATAATTAGTCACCAAGAGCTTCATGTTGTGGAAGATGCTGAGGCAGATTCAGAGGTCTTGGATGTAGATAAGGCCATGAAGGAGGTTTCAAGTCCTTCCTCTTCTTCATTTTTTCAAAACTCTGATTTCTTAGATGAGTTTGATCTGCAATTTTTTGTTTGAAGATGAAGCAGGTTATGGTAGATCAGATAATAATTCAAAGAACATTCAGGGAGGTTGAATCCATTACACAGATGGAGAACAAATTAGAAAATGAGCATTCGGGATAAACTGAGTTAGATTCAGGAGCCTTAAGTGAAGATGACATCATTGGGAGTTTCTTGCTCTCAATTGTGGAACCTGTTTTGGTTAATGAACCAATTTTGGAGGAGAATGTTTTTGAAGATCTTGTTGTCTCTAATAATCCTCAAAAGTAACAGTGGATGAATCTGAATTTATAGGTTTCATGTGGGATGAGAAGGTTAAAAATGTAGAACAAATTTATCTTCAAATGGAAGTGGAAATATACGAGAAATAAACTTTAAATGCTTACATTTATTTTCTAGTGACTTCATTAGAGACTGCATGTAATGATAAAGAGATGACATTTTTTAGAGGAACTCGTTTTTTTAAAGAAGAAAAGGAAATGAAGGGAACATCACTTTAATGCCATTCATCCATGAGGAAGATCAATTGTTTGTAAATGGGAAACAAGAGGGAAAGGACGTCACTGCAACACCTTTCATATAGGGATGCCTTCAAGGACACTTCCTTGTTAAAGTTAAATCTCGAGAGTAGCGAGTCATATTCAAAGGGTTAGACCATGTCCCATAAGGTATTTGGATTATTTGGCTCCAAAAGAGAAGTTAAACTAGTCACATTCATTTCAAAATGTGAGGATGAATTTCATAGCCCCAAGGATCAATTACAATGCCTCTACAAAATAAATGCAGAGAAACTAAAAGAGGCATACTTTCTCTTTCCAATTGATGCCTTGGTGAACCAAGTGGAGAATTGGGCTTGTTTTAGTTTTTCACTCTCAGTCTCAGCCATGACCATTGTCAAATCATTTGCATGGCTTCCCATTGTGAGGAAGGGAGCTATTTTGCACAACCAATTATAGGGTTCATTTAGCTCACATGTGCCTCTAGTTAGCATAGAGTAGTAGGAATAGGTTTGTTTTCAACAAAATAAGTGCCTGACACACTCTACATGTTTCATTTGAAATGTATGGATTTTAATTATTGTGTGTTTGTTTTTTGGATACTCTTGCACAACATTTCAAAGTGTGTTTAAAGAAGAGGAAGTTCATGGGTTCCAATAGAGTTCATGATTCTAACAACATTAGATTCTGCAAGGTGTTATTTATGCTCGTAAGGTCAAATGGTCTACTTTAGGTTTAGAATAATTTTGAGATTCTACAAGTGACTCCATGCCTAATGGATGTTGAAGACCATTAGAATCATGCTTAGTAGGAAAACATCTTGAGAGGTTTCCAAAAAATGTTATCCATTTTTTCTCACTTGGGAAAAAATGGTAAATGGTGGTGAATTACACCTTCGGATCAGAAATTCCTTAAACAATTCATAAAGTGTGTTTAGAGAATGAGGTGTTAGAGAAAGAAAGAGGTTGTAGATAAAGATATTGAAGATTTTTCACAATTGGATGAGGAAACCAATATCAGAGGTTTTTGGCACCATTTTGGGTATACCCCTCAACTATGTTATATCTACAGAAATTTGTAAAGGAAACATATCAAAAAGGTAAATTGATTGAAGTGGATGATGTTCAGAACCTTGATTTTTCAACACACGGTAAAAGATGATTAAAATTTAATAAATTACATTAAGAGGGATTATTTTACTTCCATGATCTTTTGGTTTCAATAAAATTCCCAATAAATTCAAATTTAGGACAAACTCCTCTTTAAAGGGCCTAAATGGCATTGAGCTCTAAGACAACTCACTAATGGCTAATGAGTAGCTCAATGAGCTACTTGACAAGCTACTTGGTGAACTAGGTAATTGATTGATAACATAGTGGACCTCCAAAATAGCTTGGTTGGGATAATATTGAATTATTAGTGAGCTAAACAAAGATCATCGAGCTATGAAAGTGGAGAATCATGCCAAAGTTTCCCAAATCATGAACACGAGGGGGACATTAACATGTAGGAGAAATCTCAACCGAGCTTGATAATGGATTACAAAGAAGGGATGAACCACTTGGGTGTTTGAATGATGGAGGATAATTAAGAGGGATATGGGCTCATATCAATAGTGACAAAATCAGGTGATGAGCTCGGATCATAAAAGAAAAGGAGCTTGTGGGTTCGAAGCTACGTTAGATGGCAATGGAATGAAGTGGGATCAAAATGTAAGATGGAATCATTATAAGCAAATTAGCATGAAAACAATGGGGTGAGCCATATTATAATATAGAAAAGTTCAAAGTTTTAGTGTTAACATGAAATAAATGTAGAGTAACTTGGCATGGAGCTCATGTAGGTGAGTTCAAAATTTTCTAGAGAAAATGAGGGCACATGCATTTGTGAGATCCAAAGAATATTGGAGAGGCTCATGAGTGGATTGTGAGAATCTCACGAGACTAAATTAATCAATGAGTCAACATCATCCGTAGAGCACATTGATAGATAGGTGGAATCATATTTGTAGAGGGATCTCAGAAAGAAGAAAGAGTCATTCATTCAATGATTAGGAAGATATCCACAGACATGAGTGAATGAATAACTTGATGCATTGAGCTGGAGCTTGAGTTTAGAATGATGAATGTGTCATGTGTTGATCTCATCAAAATGGGTGGTAAGCTTGAATGGAATTCGAGCCATTTAGGTCCATCAAGAGGCATCATGGAAATGAAAGCATAAATTTTGAGCTCGGTTATGGTGGTTAAATGGATTCAAATCACGTTGAGGGAGCTTGGGATGGTAGTGAAGGAAGATCTTATAGTCGAGTCATTGGAGACAAGAATTTGATCCTGCATATTTACGCTCACATCATCTAATCTTGAGTCTTTGCTCCTCGAGAAATGAAAATGCTTATCTTTTCTTACACAAATCAATACTAACAAGGAGAAGATTGTATATGTTGGTCGAGTAGAAGAGATAGTGAACCATCTCACTAAGGAAAGTGAGATGAAAACCCTTAATTCAAATTTCTATTTGAGATATCAAAATATATTCAATTATAACTTGATAGGGGATACTCGAAGTTACATTCCTTTGTTGGTTTCCATGCTTAGTGGTCCACATACGAAAAATTAAGAGAAGTATTAAATAATTTTTCAAGGGTGGATTCTAGTGTCATAGAAATGGTAGAGGAGTTTAGCTTGGGTTAGCAAGCCATCTAGAGGATCAGATCGAATATGAGCTTGGCTCATCATAATGGCTCATACAAGGATAAGACTTATCACCAATGAGACATCTAACAATGCTCGAGTTGTATCGAAATGAAAGTAATAAGGTTTCAGAGGTATTTAATTTCAGGTTTTGAGCATATACAAGTTTGGAAATCAAGTGATCCGAAAATTTGATGAAATGAGCTCAACTTCCAAATTCCAAAGTCTAAAATTCAGATTTCGGGGTTCAAAGGTTCGAGGTGATTAGAGCTTGGTATGTGTAGGGAGATTCGGGTTGACACTTTCGAAAGGATGATCTCTCTCGGACTCTAAGGTCCAAGTTGGTTAGTTTTCAAGTGGATCGAGTCGTTAGTTCGAGCCAATGAATAAACATGGGGCTTGTCGCGAGGAGAGAAGACTGAGGTCATGTGGTTTTGCTAATTTTAGAGTGAGTCAAGCACCATGATGTTAGGAGATTTCAATTGGGCACATGGAATTTGGAGGTGGTGGTGTGAGTGTTTTAAACACAAGACATATCATGAATCTTACTTTGTACTTCAGATAGCCAACCAAGTCAATAATGGGTTGGAAAATGTTATGACGTGGCAAGTTATGGAGATTCCAATGCATGGTGGAGCAATGTTTAAATGAAAATATCACCAAGTTAATCTCGAGACTTAGCAAGTGATTTAATGTAAAATAAAAAATATAAAACAATGGTTGATAAAATAAGATGGGTGTGGTATATGCGAATACTCACTAGAAATAATAAAAGAAAACAACTCGCCTAATGAGCAATTTCGCTAAACCAACCATACAAACACCCCTCATTCCACTAAAGGAAAAATGGTCTATATTTAAAAATTATTAAAATACTATATTTTAATAAAATGGAGGATATAAAATATTTTAATTTGTTCGAACATTACGAAGACATTATCAGAGAGGTGATACCCGAAATACCCAAACAAGCAAGTTTTTCTCAGGAAGCCATAACTTCCTCCCCTATTGTCCATTTTCCACAAAATTATAGTTGATGGAATTGGGAGAACGAGAGATATGCAATGGAGTCATCGTAAGATGGATTTTAGGAAGTTTTTCATTCCAAAATTTCTAGTTTTACTCATTCTCATGAATAGTGTTCTAGAAGATGAAGTTGTAATTAATGAGGCAAACATGGTCAACAATGGTGATTAATTATTTTCTACATTCTAGCCTAGATTCTAGGGTTCCTCCTTCTTTCTCTCAAAAACTTAGAATTTTATATAAATGTAAAGGGGTGCCTATTTCTAGAAGGAGGTTAGACATTTTTCCAAGCTTCCCCTCTCTTCACAAGTGAGTTATTATGAATTTGCAAGATTTAAAGCCTTTCTTCTCAAAATTGTAATGGAATCGTATGCCTTTCCCCATTGTAATGATGCACTTTGTGCAAGTGATTGAAGTAATGGAAATCATGTTTTGTGATCAATTATTTGTCCTTACATCATTTTTCTACTTCTATTGCTCTCTCATGTTTGTAGGTGAATTGTGCAACCAATGTTTCTTTTGCAAGTTTTGGAGGTCATTTTTCTTATCAAGGAGTGAAGTATTGTATGTAAATTGGGTTTGTAATGCATGTTCATTATTCCTCATGATCATCTCTCTTCATTGGCAAGCTGGAATTTTGTCTAGCAGAACCCTTTCTTGGTGCATCACCACTTCTAATTTATGGTTTTATTTCTTGCAAATCTCTCTCCCTAATCCCTTGAAATGTTAGTTTAGGTCTAGGTAGTTGTTTCTATTGCATTAGGAGTAGTATAACACTTAGTTTAGGAAGAGGAATTTGGCCTTCTCCGGAGGTTCACCTCAAGCCCAAGTCCCACAGCTTGAGAGGTGATCCCATGTTACCCAATCACACCGAACGTCCTATTCACATTCAGGCCATTTGAAGGGTGTAGTGATTTGGTGACAAAAAGTCTTTGTAAATAGCTCCAACACAAAGTTCAAAAAATCTCTATGGAAATGGTAGTGGGATTACTCTTTCCCTCTCTCACAAAATAGTTAGGTGTAATCTTTCCTTTTTTTTTGATTTTTTACTTTACATATTGTTATTTTTACATTAATTTCAAAATTTTCAAGTTAAAGTTTGATTTCTTATACTATGGGCATTGAATTCACTTTTCTCTATAGGTACTCATCTTGGAAAAACAAACACAACTAGAACAAAGAAAAAGTTCTAGAAAAATACAAGGCACTTTGAGCGATGAAAAAGTGTTTCTACAAAATTAGGTGACTTTTCCTTTAAGCATGCAATTTTCAATTCCATACTTAAAAGGGGGAAAATTTAGACACTCATTTTGGTAATTCATATCTTACAACAACAAATTTTTATGATACTCTTGCACTAGCTGACACTTTCTCAATTTGACCAATGATCATATCCCTAGCTATATCTCACTCATCCTTGCTTGCATACACAACCTATTTGTTCGGGTATAAAGATCATATTCCTCCATAAAATTAAGGTATACCCTCACACATTGAAATTACAAGTCCAAGATCATCCACACATGCAATTGGGACTAAAGAACCTAGAATGTGCCATAACATCCATACGCTATGGACCCACCTAGTTATTTTGGTCCCTTTCCCTCTAATGGAAATTTTATTGATTTCAATATCTCGTAGTACACTTCTAGTCATCTTTCCTAATATTTCCAAATCTTGGACACATATATAAATTATTTATTTATCTCTTATTAAGGAGAGAATCCATTCTACTTGGAACCTAACATTCTAATGAGAGAAAACTAAGAGAAATCACAATAAAATTTACACCAAAACTCACTTTAGATCCACATAATCTGAATGCTAATTATATGACAACCATCCACTTAGATATGTAATTACAAAAGACACATTACCAGGTTAAGTAAAGCTAGGGAAAGTATCAAGTACAATCCCATTGTTGTAAGGTCATGATTATCAATTTGGTTGCATAAATTTTAGATATCACATGCTTTGGGTGGGAATGAGGTGTGGTTTGATCCCTCCTTCGGTAGTGGTGATGTCGGTAGTACATAGGGGTCCCCATAACCCACATAATTTTTTTATAGGACTCTCTCACCATTTAGGGTTTTAAATATTGGATCAGTTACACAACGAGCATCACACAATATTGAAGGTCCAAATTCCAGAAGGAGCATAAAAGAAGAAACAAATAAGCATAAAAATTTGTACAGGATGAAATTACAAAGGAAAACAACATATATAAAGGGTCATAGTGGGGTAAACTTTGGGTTGTACCATATGTTTTGTCTTAGCTAGTTATTCAAGTCACATTTTTAGTAGTGAAGCTCACAGATCATTTCCAACAATTTATAGCCATTTCTAATTATCGACTAGCCCATATTAGCACAATAACTAGAATATTAGCTATGTCTTATTCTCCTCCTCGTTTATTATAATTCATTTCATCTATTGATCATTTTCTATCTTATTTCATGTATTATCCTAATTATATTTGAAAACTTATTGATTAGGATAATATTTAATCAATTACTACCCCTAAAGAATTAACCATTTAGGCTATATCCCAAACTACTACTGCATTGGGTATTGTATGCACCCAAAAATTACACGGTGCTCCATTGAAGGACACAAGTAAGTCTCCAATGATGAAATAATTTTTTTCCGAACAACGATGAGATCTAGGTCCTCTCCCTTCACCTTCACCATTCTTATTTTAGATTATTTCTTCACATTTCTAAGTTTTATAGTTTGGCATGTCCTCATGAACCACTTTTTCCATTTTCTACTTGTTTTTGGCATCAAGCTACATAACTTCTAGTCTATTCAGATCGAAAATTCTATCAACTTTATCCATGAGTTAAAATTGTGTGTTTTGGAACACGTGTTTCAAATTTGTGAGTGATTTTCTTCACCATTTCACCTAATTTTTAGCTTGTTGGATTTTTATTGGAGTAGTATTCTCGTTTACTATCTTTAGAAGGTTAAATCTCCCTTTTCTTGATGATTTGGAATTTCTTGAATGACACATGTGTTTAGACTTCTTCTTCCCCAAACTTTATAAAAACTAGACTTTTACTTGTATGATGGGTTGGAGATTTGAGATTTGTTTTTACACTATTATGCTACCAGAATCTTGCTAGGAATCACACAAAAAAACAACACATTGCTCTATTCTTTCTAGTATTGCATTTTTGACTAGTTTTCTTGCAACCAACCAGCTCCAACATTTTCTTGATTTTCTTGCAAGTGACCAACACTTCCAAACCTTGGATCAATTGAATATCTTCTTTGAAAAGGAAAAGGAAGCCAGGAGAAAGCTAAGGAGACACAATAAACCGTCACACCTGGACACTATCATAGATCAATGGTTATAGGTTGGGGATGTATTAATTTATTTTAAGCTTTCATTTGATTATTTTCATTAAAATTAGAAGAAGCACATTTGTTTTAAGTGGTAGAATTTGTTATTTCTTCATTTATAGTATTATTTGTGTACAAACAAATATTCCATTGATATATTCTTCCCTACTTATCCTTGTGGATCTGCAAGGGAAAGAAGTTGGAGGAATATTTTGTGTCTGTGTTTCTTCATTTATTTCTTTATTTCCAATCATTTGTATAGTTTATTTTACTTTTTCGGGGAAGTTCGGGTGAAGAAGAAATTGCTTCTGAGAAGCTTTCTTTATTTCCCATGAATTTGAGGAAAAAGTGGTTAGAAGAAATTTCCATTTTAGAATAATAACTATAGAGTACATTCTCTATTTAAATTATATTTAATTCCACACCTTACAATAGAGGAATAGCCACATCTAGCTATTCCCTATTTTTTATTTATCTTAGTTTAGAAGTAGATTGTTTTATTTAGATTAATTTCTTTTTCGTGTCTACAAATTTTATTTTATTTAATTCCTCAAAAATGAAAAAAACACAAAAAGATAGTTTAGAAGTTTAATTAGCTTTGTTCATTTATTTTATTTAAAAGCTTTGCTGAAAACAAAAAAGAATTAATTAGCTTGTTTTGTTTTGCTTTAATTAAATTGTGGAACATTGGATTTAATTAGATTGAAAGGGAAATGAATCATCTTTTATTTAATTTAAATTCATTTGTTTCATTTATTTAAATATAAGAATTAAAAGTAAATTAGAATTGGAATGAACATAATCTCTATTTCCCTAGCGGCATAGGCTACTTGCGCTAGCTCTCAAAATTTGGTTACTAGTTTTTGTTTATTTCCATACTTCTTGTCAAATTGATGCCCACATGACCATTTCAGGTCCATCTCAACCTCGCATAAGAATATTTGAACTGATTATAAACCAACCCAACATTGACACATGCCAAGGAGACATTGACCAAGGTTTATGCCAACTAGTCTTTAGAGCAACTCATGTGCCACTTGAGATTATTGGCCAAATTAATGCCCTCAATGATGAAGTAGAAATTGCAGAAGAATATTGGGCCAATCAAGTTGATAGGGTTAGACCACACAACCCTTATTTTTTCCTTAGCACATCTCCTCTCATATTTACATGACCCTCTTTAGAGAGGAATATTTAGAGGAAGAAGGAAAATTCCCTCATATTCGTTAGCTCGGTCGAGCTACGTTTGGTTTTACCGACATAGACTTAGAATTATGACCATTGATCATTATTGACTTCCATATCACCCCCACATAGGTTAGGCATGATTTTGTTACTCTCGATAAGAAATCCCCAATTCACAAGTTGAGCATCTACAATTGCCTTGATTGTCAATCCTGCCATTACCATATTTCCCACCTATACCACTTACACTACAAAGTTTATCCCATACCCATCTTATTTATAAAATTTTGACTGTCTCGGTATGACATTGAGAAGTCAAGTTTGTCTGAAATCACATGTTGATTTTTAGGTGTACAAAATTGGTGAACCCAATGTGAAGGACTAGTTCCTTTTCGTATCCATTTATTTTCTTTTCTTTCTCCATCTCCTCTCCCATTATTCTACGGGTGTTTATACACCCATGAATATGTTGGACCAATAATATACCAAAGCTATTTTAGCTCTTGAAGCCTATTACAATCAAGTGATTCCTTGATAATCACCCTCACTATCAGGGTGGGCATATAATTATTCATAAAGCTTGCTATCTCCCCATACAACTAATTCAACGGTAAGAATTGAGGATATATACCAACCAAATCATAGATCTTAACCAAAGTTCTCAAGATCTAACAACATGACCTTTATTGGAGAACATGACATTTATCCTCAAGTTTTATCAAGACCCTAGATTAATATGCGCTTTGATTTGTTTCCATTTCATTCAAAAAAAAAACAATGAACTTTTAACACAGATTCACTTAAAGTGGTGACCACCTCAATTCTTTATATGGATCCTTGGATAGGATACAAGCATACACCAACATTTTTTACAAAACAATGCTTCCTCACCCCCTCTAAAAATAGAGGAAACACCACAAAAGGGGATCTAGTTAATGACCAATTTATAAGGGGGTATCATACACTCCCTCAACCAAGAAATGTGAAACATACACCTAAACAAGGTCACATCCTTCACCCAATGATGTTATTTCAACATTAGTGGGAAGGATTAAGGAATTAGAGATCACCCAGGATTGTCACAAACTATACAGATGATGGGAAAGGAAAATAATTCATATTATCATAACTATACCCCCTTCCATACTAATGTTCATCTAGTGCAACAACCACCATAGCATGTCTACTTGGGTGTTCCTACTCATGGTGATCTCCTTATGAGATCAAAATGTTAGGAATGGATTCTCATCCTTCCTATTCATATCCTACTTAAGGGTTGGTTGGAAGTGTGTTCTCAAATTTTATTCTTCCAAAATGCAGCGTTACCTAGTTATATGCCCACTAGTCCATATCCTAGTGTTATCCCACTTTATGTCCATATGTATTAGAAATCCCCAAATGGACATGTATACTTTTCCTGGTTCTTACATGCAACATTAAGGGGTTCCTTACGCCTTGGCTAATACCTATGCCACTCCTTATCATGCTCCTACTCCACTTACCCCTCCTATTCAAGGGTCCTCAATGGTTGAATCCTACGTAGTGGGAACTTATTCTGAGTATTTAAAAGAACCTCTTGACTTTACGATATGAGGTGTAATGATCCCATGACCATTTCTTGACCTCCCCAAATATAAAGGAGAGGGAGATCCTAATGCCCATATTAAGGAATACACTACTGCAATTAGAGAGTTACTTTTGTGAGATGTGGTTTTTTAAGATATTCCTAAAACCCTTGAATTAATTTATTTGATTGGTACTATTGAATTCCCAAAGCATCCATACATTATTTTAAATAACTTGTGTCTAAATTTATTAAATATTTTGATATGAACAAGTTTTGAGAACATGAATCAAATAATTCTTACATATGAAGAAAGAATAAAATGAGTCTAGTGTGTACTTCATTCAAAGGTGGCACAAAGTCCTTTACTCTTCCGCTAGTGCTAAAAAAATAGACCAAATGGAACTCTCTGAACTTTTCCTCCATTCACTCAATCAAGAGACCAAGAAGGATGTCTAGAAGTCTCCCATATGAACCTATGAGGAAGTATTTGAGGGTGCACTCTGCATTGTCCAAGTGGTGATAAATAATGAATGTAAAACATATGGTACTAATGGGAGGTTGGTCACCTCTAACCCAAACAACTCAAACTATCCAAATAACTCAAAAAAACCAAGGACCCAAGGTTCTAAAAAAAATTATGGTATCACTATAGATGGTGTGGTCAATCAACCTAAAAAGCCAAATGTTGTGAATACCAACATTGCAAATAATAATAACGGGAATATGAAAAATTAAAGGATCAACAATCCCACTCCCTCTGTCAATGTAGTTGATTTTAACCATCCACTTCCTTAAAATTCGAATCCCATCCACTTATAATTATAACAATCACTAAAAAAAATCAATTAACTAGAAACTATAGGCCACAACAAATTAAAAATAAGAGAATGATGGATTATGATCCCAATTTATACTATGGGTTTCATAGAGTAATTAGTTAGATGCCCAGGTCTTGTAGGGATTATAATAAGTTCACACAATGATAGCTCCTAAAATACCAAAGAAACTATTCATCAACATGTTCTTAGAAAACACTGGAGGAACTTCCAATAATAATCATATGGGACATGTCTCTCCTTAAAATACCAACCTATGAATTTATAGAGATCATTTCCCTAAGTGTTCTAATAACAAGAAGCTTAATCCTCAAAATTACAACAAAGGGATTATTTTAGTGACTCATTATCATGAGGATTCTATGTCTAATGATCCTCAAGTTGCTCCTAACTTGGACCAGAGAAACAAAATGAAAATCATAGGCTTGGTCAAATTGGAGATAGAGCCAAAGGTCAATACCACTACTCATACTTGAGAGTACACATCACACCCTCTTCCCATATATCCTTTAGTGTAAGATGATTCACTAGTAGTTCCCAAACCAATAGGAGCTTATGATTTTGTCACATATCTCACCAAAACTTTTTCTCACATTTCCTTCTTGGATTTGTTGAAGAATTCATTGGCTCACCAATCTTCCTTGTTGGAAGCATTAGGTCTTGGCCATCTAGTGCATGTCACACCCCTCCAAAGGCCCAGATTAACCACATATAATTTAAAATTCATCATTTGGGTCAACATGAAAGAGATATTGGGTTTCGATTTACATAAAAAATATGCCTACATATGCTAATTTGGTATGAAGGGGTTATCCCGCATGTAATTAAAAGTATGGATTTATAATAACTATGTCAAGAGAGAAATGATTGATGATGAGGCTGTTGTGAACATTGTCCCTTTCTCCTTCTTGTAAAAGTTAGGATATGGAGAAACCAATTTCTCCTCCACCCAAAATATGTTGAGGGGTTACGATAGCTTGAAAGCCATGTCAATCAAAACCATTGTTCTTCCAGTTACCCTTGGGCCTAAGACCATTTTAACCAAATTCTATATTATAGATAGGGAAACCAACTATAATATGATTCTTGGTAGACATGGATCCATAGGATGAAGGCCATTCCATCCACATTGTTTCAAGAGGTGAGATTCCTTCACTTGGGTAAGGTATTTGTAGCTCAGGGTGACCCCAAAAATTTTGATATCCACCTAGAAAATATTAAGAAGAAACCTAGGATTCATTCTAAATTTGAACTCCCATCCAAATCGATTGAAAAAATGTCTTCTTCCAAGGAAATTGTCCATATTATGAAGCTAGTTCTAAAAATAAATTGGAAAACTGAAATCTATCAAAGGGGTAAATAGGAGTGATAGTAGGACTACTGCGGTAGAAACTGTGTCTACTAAGACAATAGCAAAATAGTGAAACTCTTGCAAAATGATTTTTTGATCATTCTCCCATTCATTATCTAGGTATTGGAAATGATCTTGGACTAATATCTCTCTCTGGCGGATGGTTTTGAAGAGATATGTATGGTGGAGGTTTCTGAGGTCCAAAAAGAAAATCCTAAAATCAATGAGGATTCAATATTTCTTGTCAACTATTGGACACTCCATTATGATGGAGCTAAATTTCATTATGGCGCAGGGGCGAGGGTGATTTTGAATTCTCTGGAGGTAGAGTTATGCCTTTTACTTTCAAGTTGAACTTTGAGTGTACCAATAATGGTGCAGAGTATGAAGCTTTACTTCTTGGTCTCATTGTGGCCAAGAGAATGGGGTGAAGAGTGTTAGAGTCCTATTGAACTCACAACTCATAGAAAACCAAGCCTCAAAGTTAATGAGACTAGAGCAGAACATCTCCAACTTTATAAGTCTGTTGTGTGAAAGTTGTGTAAATATTTGACTTTATCTCTATAGAAGCAATTCCTAGAGAAAAAATCAACTTGATTATTTTATGGTGTCATCTTCCTTCCCATTTTTTCCTTAGAAAAGTTTGAAAGAAAAAAATTTTGTGGTCTCGATTCAATGGATGAGTGATTAATCTAAAAGATTCCCAATAACACAATATTAGCATATGTAGAGACTTAAAATAATCCCATCAAGTTAGACTTTGCTAATAATGATGAATCTTAGGATTCTCTCTTCATGTGTACATTGACCTTTCATCCCACACATCATAAGAAAGGTTTTCCCTTATCCCTCACCCTTCTTCATACTTTAGAGATAAAATAATAATCTCTCTCACTTCATAAGATTTAGATATCTGTGAAGTCAAGGAGGAATCTTTGGAACATCCACCATCACATCTAATTTTGAAGAAGGGAATAAATTTTCCTAAAAGAAGGAACAATTGACATCAACATCATAACATAGGAAGAGACCAGAATTTTGAAGCTTGGTTCTTCATTATTAGCCGAGGAAATATAATAACATACTTAAAGTTCTTAAGGAACATTCTTGAGCTTTCAATTTTATCTTTAAGGACATGACAAGAGTTTCTCTTTATGTATTAGTGGCTCATAATATGGTTACCTAACCCGATGAAAACCCGTAAAATAAAATTTAGACCTATGAAGGCCAAAATTTCTTAAATGGTCAAAGAGGAAGTGATGTAGCTTCTACAGTAGGGTTTATAAAGCTAGTGGACTACTCCATGTGGTTGTCTAACATTGTCCCAATCCTTAAAAACAATGGGAAAATAAGGATATGCATCGATTTTAAAGACATAAAAAATCCTTCCCCAAATATGATTTCTTATTACCCTCTATTGATATCATTGTCGATGCAACATCCGGTTATGAGTTTCTATCCCTCATGGATGGGTTTTGCAGATACAACCAAATAAGGATTTCTGATGAGGATCACACAAAAAATATCTTTACTACTACTCCTGGGAACCTTATTCTATGTTGTTGTGTTTTCAAGTTTGAATAACAAAACACCACATATCAATGAGCCATGACATATATATTCCATGATCTCATTCACAAGATTGTGGAGACATATGTTGATGATCTCTTGGAAAAATCTAAAAAGAGGGGTGACCATCCTGAAGTTATTTGAGTTATTATTTCATGGTTAATTGAGTATGACATGAATTTAAACCCATAAAAGTGCATATTCATAGTCACAGGAGGTAAGCTATTGGGTTATATTATTTCCTCTTGAGGGATTGATATAGATCATGTAAAGATTCATGCTATCTAGAAATGAATCCACCAATAGATGAATTGAGTATTAGGTATTTATTAAGAAATCTTGGGGAAATTTGTAGGTTTGTTCCCAATATAACATACACTATCCATCCTATTAATACCTTGTTGAAGAAGGAATGCTACAAAAATTTGATGGAGGAATGTCACAATGCTTTCAAGTCAGTCAAGCATTTCCTCATGTCACTACCAACACTCATGCTACCCAAGGCTGATCATCCTCTAATCTTGTATTCTCAAGCCATAGATGTTTTGATATCATGAATGTTAGAATAAGAGGATGATGAAGGTCATGAATGTGCCATATATTTTACTATCCACATGCTCCTTGACTATGAAACTAAGTATACTCAAGCCAAGAAAAATTATTAGATATTATCTTTACAACTAAGAGGTTAAGGAATTATATGCTTAACCAAGAAATGAGAGTGATCATCAAATCTGATTAGTTGCAGACATTATTAACCCAAGAATCCTTATCCAAGAAGGCCAATAGATTCATAATGTTAATGGGTGAATTTGAACTTACCTTCATTAATCAAAAGTTTGTCAAAGACCAAATCATTGCTGATTGGTTGGATGACAAATATATAGATTACTGACGAGATAATCAACTTGAAATTCCTTAATGAATGTGTCTACTACATAGATAATCCTTCCATTTATTCATGCACTTGGTATATAGATATAATAAATCAAATTTTATATAAGACGTATCTCAAAGAGGATGATTCATGAAAAAGGTGACGATTGTATGTCATAGATGCAAATTATGTAATTTTAGAAGAAGTTCTATATCAGAGAGATTTTGATGACATGTTACTAATATGTGTTGACGAGGAAGAAGCAAAAAATATTCTCTTTGAAGCCCATAATGGAGTCTGTGGTGGCCACTTTGGAGGAATTCAACCACTAACAAGATCCATAGAATGGGTTACTTCTAGCCCATGTTAAATATTGACGTTGCTAGATTATGTGTGAAAGTGTCAAAAAGTTCAAGAATTATCGCATGTGATACAATACACATCCTACCTATGATTTACACCTATAGTGACACCCTGACCCTTCTCTACTTGGGGTTTGGATTTAATAGGAATTTATCTCCCATGTTATCAGATGGCCACAATTTCATAATCACGGCCACAAAATATTTTACAAAGTGGGTTAAAGCCATGCCTCTAACTATAGTACATGGATCGTCAAAGCCAAGTTCCTCTTGAAACAAATTATCTATAGGTATCACATTGCACAAGTCCTTATTTCAGATAATAACACTTCTTTTAAGAATGAAAATGTGTGTGAACTATACGCTTAATTCCAAATATCTCATCACACAACCTCCTTTAATTATCTTTAGGATAATGAATAGGATGAGTTGACCAATAGAACTTTGAAATAAATTCTCCTTAAGATGGTTAAAGAATAAGAGATTGGGCACCTAAAGTTATCTCCCACCTTATGGGCTTACAAGAATTCAGTTTAAACACTAATGGGGAAACCCATTTTTATTTAGTTTTTGATGCTAAAGCGGTCTTATCACCGGAGGTAGAATAACCTAGTCTTCGTGTGTCTCTACGTGGCATTCTAGAAAATGATGAATATCAAAATGCGCATCTAGCTGATTTAGAAATACATAATGAAAGATGGATTAGATATTGAAACAAAACATTGAGTTTATGTGGACAAAGTGTGTCACAATAAAATAAAATGGTTTATGAACATGAAATTCGGTAGGATACCTTGTTTTGAGACTTGATAGCCGAATAGACAAGAAGGTCGAAAAATGTAGGAAGTTTAGGATGAAATATCTAGGGTCCTAACAATTAATGGAAGATTTAACAAATGGTGTGTATCATTTGTGTACTCTATATGGTGAGGAGCTTGGTGAATTTTCAACTCGCTTTACTCAATTTTTTTACATATATTCATTTGCATCTCCACACTGTCCTTTATTGCATTCACATTATCTTGTCACCTACATTATCATTTTGTTGAAATTGTAAAATGGAAACTTACTTTTCAAGTGATTCTTAAAATTTAAAATGTTGGCAAATCTCTCAATCATACCTCTTCTACATTATTTTCACATATTCAAATTATATAATCCTTATCATCATTTCCATTCATGAGAAAAATTTTGACATTGGTGTTATAAGGACTTGCATGCTTAATCTTCTTCATGGTTTCTTCCAATTTGGGTGTTTCTTTCTCATATTTTCTCTAGAAGCTTCTTGATGATATATCTTCCCCTAAAGATCTCTCTCCATGACAAAAACATTCTAAGTATTCACACCCATATTTTTTTCCTATCTCAACCTTTAGTGATGAGCCCTCGCATCCTACTAGTTGTGTGGGGTTGAGATTAGGGAAAATGTTCCCTCCTAAAAATCACAATCCAAAGCCAAATAAGATAAAACAAAAAAAGTATAAAAAAATAAATATAAATATTCTTATTACAAATAACTACACTTTTCATCCCTCCCAACCTTTGGTGATGAGCCCATGCTTCTTACTAGTAGCATGAGGTTGGGAAAGGAGGAAATTTCCCTTACTCACCTATGTTTTTCCTTGGTGATGAGCCCATGCTTCTTATTGGTAGCATGGGGCAAGACGTAGGGGTCTTACAAAAAAAATCATAAATAAAAAAGAAATAAAATTTATTGAAAGTCTAAACTTCGTAATAAAATGAATTAGATGCATATGTTAGGAGAGAAAATAATTCCTTAAACCAGATCTTATCAATTAGTAGGCCATCCATGGATCTAAGTCTAGTCAAAACTTGTAAGTAGAATTCATTTTGAACTAGTTAGTTAATCTTGATTAGGGTTGGGTTGTAAGTTTCTAAATAAATCTTTGTCAAATTTCTTGTCTCTTGGTCATCATTCTTGTTCATACTCTTCAAATCACATATCTCACGTCCTTCTTGGCTCTTGGTGATGAGCCCTCACATCTTACTAGTTGTGTGGAGTCAAGAATGGAGTGAGGTTATCTTATCATCATACCATATTCAACACATTTTTCTAATGTAATAGAAATTTTAAAATATGGCTTGAAAGATAAAGTTTCCTTATTACAATTTGTTACCATATGCATAGTCATGTATATCATTTTTTTAATTACATCACATCATCATCCATAGCATGTATTCAAAATCACAAAAATATTAGAAATTCCTAACCATATAAGAGTACACAAATGAGATGAACCACAATGAAATTATCTTGCAAAGGAATGCCAAACCAAAAATATGTCAATATATATATATATATATATAATATATATATATATATATATATATATATATATATATATATATATATATATATATATATATATTTCAAAGTGTCTCAATATAATGTCATCACACCGAAGGACAAGTGTGGTAAAACACTCAAATGTGAGCCAAAAATACAAAAAAATTAATATATACAAAAATGGTCTTGAAGCAATAAAGGCCTCTGGCTTATCCCTCTCTCCTAGATCCCTATGAAGGAGTAGGACAAGGAATCCTACTACGAATCCTATGGAAAGATCAAATTGGAGTAGCATGGGAGCCTCCATGTGTTGAATGGAAAGAACATCTGTTTGAGTGACCAAGTGGTAGTAGCTCCATTGTATGAATCCCTCATCATCTCTCTTGATCCGTTAGTATCACAATCTCAATATTTAACCAAGTAATATCTGCTACTAGATGCTAGGATAGTACAAAAACATCAACATGGCTTCCAACATGTGCCAGAGACTCTGGGGTTTGCTAGTAAATCCTCTCAAGTCATATCGTAGGGATTATGAACATATCTAGGTTCATGTTCCTAATAAGATCCCGCCATCCATCATCGGTGGATGCAAAAAGAAAGTGCACAACAACAAATTAGAAAACATGAAAAAAACCACTAACATATAGTCTAGGAAATTGAAGGAAGGAAAAAGGTTTAAATACTTACTCAGGTAAATCAACTTGGGTATGAAAATGGTGCTACACTTCATACGGGAGCCGCTACTGACCTTCTCATCCCTCCTCCTCCTCTGGATGCATGGGATCCTTCATATCCTCGGGATGGAATGACTCCTCCTCTACCTCCTTCTCGAGATCTAATAGCCATCGATGCCTCTCATGTACCATGCCACTCAAGGTATGACTCCTTCTCCGAGCCATAGTTTCCTCCTCCTCCTCAATCCTAATTGGTCCCTCATCAATCTGTAAAATCGGTCTTAATCTAATTACAACACCAAAATTTGGGTTTGGTGCAACTCATGGTGTACCAATTGTAACCCCATGCACTACAATTATCCACTGAGTCAACCCTTCCTTCCCAATATCACCTATTATATGCCCATGTACATAGTAACGACTAATAGATGAGAATTTTAGAAAGGCAACCCAACCTTTTGGGGTACCCAAATTACTATATGTATCTCAACTCGAATGCTTTAGTCAATCAAGTGAGATTTAGTATTACAAGTAGTGAATGTAACTCCCTCCTTACCCCATCAACTTGTAATGTCTTGATATGGCTGCGCTATTATATCCACTGTAGTCAATGTAGATGCTTTGCATGTCATGGTAACCGAGTGGATTCATGTATACCCATCTAACAATCCGATCTCTTTGAGATCCACTATGCCAACACCCCACCGGTAGGGGATAACCCACTCATAAACCCATGACATCACTAATGTGCAATGGCTAAGAGATTTATCCCCACATCTCCGAAAATCTAGTACAAGTCATGGTAGGAAGTGCCAAGTATATCTATCCCCCATGTGAATACTATGTCATAAAGCTCAATGATCTCAATAATCGGCACTCAAAAAAATATAAACCTCGTATCCACCCTTATCCCTAGTCAAACACGAGGCCAAAATACCAATGATTTCCTTGTGCAGAGTGGGAATAGGGAAACCCCGATCGTAACCAATCGACTCCTTTCTTGGTACCCGTGTCGGTGCATGTGCATCTTAAATATAAGTTACCCATATACATGCCTAAAATGATGATCGACGCTCTTCAATGCAAAAATATTGCCCATGACAAGAAATATAAGGATCATATAAACATCCTCTAGTGTTATTATCCACTCTCCTCTAACACTAGTAAATCGTAAAGTGTTCCAATTTTCATTCCAATAAGACAAGAATTCACAGAGAAGGTGACTCGTTGGGACAACTAGTCGAGTGTGAGATAACCTCCAAATACCTAACCTATCTAATAATCCCCTCTCTGCTTGGTGTTAATAATTGTAAATCCGGGAAATGAGTTGTACTCTCGGTTCTACTCCATATAATATAACTCCCCTATCCAAAAGAAGGAAAAAGGTCATGTTAGAATATGATAAGTGCATAATAAGCTCACAAAAAAATATAAATGGAAAAAATAACAATAAAAAATTTGTACTTAGCTTCTAGATTGTCAAATTTCATGACAATTACAAAAATTCCACTCTTAGTAGGGTGGTGATTGTATAAGCTCGACGTGGAGGTTATGCAAATTCTACTATGCTAAAGTAGAAGTTATGTAATTGCCACATATATTACACAACCGACATGGTGGTTGTGTAAATTCCTCCCCGCATCAAGTGGTGGTTATGTAACCACCATGGCATTACGTTACGTCAACCAAAAAAATATTGTACCCCTAAATCTAAAAATTCACCAAAATGCTAAAAATTAACCAAAATGACTCAAAGAAATAACAAAAATCTAAAAGGTGCCCCCTATGGTCATTTTGACTATAAAATTATGAAAAAAATCCCCTTCTACCACTAGTTTCAAACAATTATTACATTCTAGGGTAAAAAAATAAATGCTTATAATCTGAAACGTTCTTGGTTGTCTGATTTTACCACTTGGCTATGATGCCATCATGAATGAGTGCTCTTCGATTTGACTATATTCGTGAGAAAAATGGTCACTGGTAATCTAAAGCTCCAAATTTGGCTAAGTGGGTATGCACAAATGATTTCTAAAAATAGTTAAAATTTGTATATATAGCTCAAATTTGGTTTTCTAATGTTGCTTTGAGTGAGAGTATATAGGGTTAGTGCATTGGAGCAGGCATATTTCTCATCCATGTGGATATGGTAAATAGTATTGTCATTTCATTTCAAAATATTTTCCTAGTTTTGTTTTATATCTACACTTGATTATCATTTCTATTTTGTAGGTGGCGGGAAGGTTAGATTGACATGATTTCAACACATGGATGATTGAGGTAAAATTTCTAACTCTCCCATTTGGGAGTTCCATACTCAAATCATATTTTATGCCCATTCATGGCTAAAATGATCCTCTAAGGGGGAAATATGTATGCACCCAAAAATTACATGGTGCTACATTGAACGACATGGTAATTCTCCAATGCGGGGTTAATTTTAAGATACCTCTTAGAGATCGAGAGGTGGAAAATACCTAACGAATATCCCTAGAACTAGTTTCGTAGGAAAGGAAATTTTTTTGGGGTTTGTAT
This sequence comes from Taxus wallichiana var. yunnanensis, assembly GCA_018340775.1. Classification (NCBI taxonomy): domain Eukaryota; kingdom Viridiplantae; phylum Streptophyta; class Pinopsida; order Cupressales; family Taxaceae; genus Taxus; species Taxus wallichiana. The sequence goes on from CM031238.1 coordinate 541,311,949, forward strand.
GAAATTTTTTCACCTGATTTTCAAGTGGTGTGATAGAAATGCTACGAGACACATGATAGGATATTTTTGTCATGCAAAAACAAACTCAAAGCATCTTCTACCGACGTGCGGAAACAAGGTTGTTATCACATGACAACAAGTTTGCTATCGTGTGACTACAAAATTGTTGACATATGACATGAGGTTTGTTGTCACGCGACAACAAGTTTTTGTTGCACGACAACAAATCTTTTGTTGCACGCCTGCAGCAGACCTCTTCCCTCATGTCACTCATCAATAAACTCTTCATGTCACGTGTCAACAAACTCTCCATGTCACACATCAACAAAATCTTTGTCACATTTATGTAGCCTCTACCCTCTTATCGCGTGTCAACAAACACTCCCTATCACGTGTGAATAAACTCTCTATCACATTTCGTAGCCTCCACCCTCCTGTTGGGTTTTTACTGTAATTGATAATACATATGCCCCTAGGTGGTATGAGTGAGCTAGTATTGTTCTACCTAGTGAATAATCTAGGATTATATAGGGGATATTTTCAAGGGTAGGTGAAGATGACCCCTAAAAAAATTATACTATAATTTTTAGGCGAACAGGTCACTAACCCATGCCAGAAAATTTGCCTTTTCAAATTTTTCAAAAATGAAATATTCACCATATTAGGAATATTCACCACTAAAATAAAATGTGCTCCAATGATGAAAGAATTCTTTTCTAGAAAAATGATGAGATCTAGATCCTCTCCCTTCACCTTCAACATGCTTGTTTTAGCTTTTTTTGTATATTTCTAAGTTTACTTGACATGTCATGTCCTTGTGAACCACTTTTCACCCTTTTCTACTTGTTTTTGGATTGGCGTGATTTCAACACATGGATGAATGGGGTAAAATTTCTAACTCTCCTATTTGGGAGTTCCATACTCAAATCATGTTTTATGGCCATTCATGGCTAAAACGATCCTTCGAGGGGGAAATATATATGCAAAAAAAAATACATGGTGCTATATTGAAGGACATGATAAGTCTCCAATGATGAAATAATTATTTTCTAGAACAACGATGAGATCCATATCCTCTCCCTTCACCTTCAACATGCTTTTTAAAACTTATTTTATCATATTTATAAGTTTACTAACTTTTCATGTCCTCGTGAACCAATTTTTCCCCTTTTATACTTGTTTTTGGCCTTAAGTTACGTAACCACTAGTCTCGTGTAGAAAAACGGTTATGTGAACTATATCTGTGAGTTCAAAATGCGTGTTTTGGAACACGTGTTTTAAAGTTGTGAGTGATTTTATCATTTTTTACTATTTTGCCTACTTTTTCTACTTGTTGGATTCGTATTGGAGTCTTATTCTCATTTTACTATCTTTAAAAGGTTAACTCCTTTTCTTGATGATTTGGCATTTCTTGAATGACACATGTGTTTAGATTTGTTCTACCCTAAATTTATAAAAACCATAATTTTAGCCGTATGATGGGTTGGAGATTTGAGTTTTTTTGTACTATTATGTTTCCAAAATCTTGCTAGGAATCACATAGACAACACACCACATTGCTTTGTTCTATTTAGTACTACATTTTGACTATTTTTCTTACAACCAACAAGCTCCAACAGTTTCTTGATTTTATTGTAACTAACTAGCACTCCCAAATCTTGGATCAATTGGATATCATCTCTTTAGAGGAAAAGGAAGATGAGGAGAAAAATACACCATTGTACTATCATAGATCAATGGTTACATGTTGGGGATGTATTAATTTATTTTAAGCTTTCATTTTATTATTTTCATTAAAATTAGAAGAAGCACATTTGTTTCAAGTGGTAGAATATGTTATTTATTCATTTCTACTATTGTTTACATATGAAAAATATTCCATTGAGACCTTCTTCCCTACTTATCCTTGTGGATATGCAAGGGAAAGAAGTTGGAGGAAGTTTTTTTGTATGTGTTTCTTCATTTCTAGCCATCCGTATGGTTTACTTTACTTTCTCGGGAAGTTAAGAGTGAAGAAGAAATTGCTTCTAAGAAGCTTTCATTATTTCCCATGAATATGTGAAAAGAGTGATTAGAAAAAATTTCCATTTTGGAATAATAACTGTAGAGTAAATTCTCTGTTTAAATTAGATTTAATTCCACACCTTGAAATAGAGGAATAACCACATCCGACTATTCCTTGTTTTTCATTAACCTTAGTTTAGAACTAGATTGTTTTATTTGTTTGTGTGTGTAAATTTTATTTTATTTAATTCCTAAAAAAACTAGAAAACGAAAAATTATAGTTTAGAAGTTTAATTAGTTTTGTTCATTTATTTTATTTAAAAGCTTTTCTAGAAAACACAAAAAGAATTAGTTAGCTTGCTTTGTCTTGATTTAATTAAATCATGGAAAATTGGATTTAATTATATTGAAAGAGGGAAAAATCATATTTAATTTAATTTAAATTCATTTTTTTCATTTATTTAAAGATAGGAATTAAAAGTAGATTAGAATTGGAATGAACATAATATATATTTCCCTAGTGGCCTAGGCTACCTACACTTATCTCTCAGTCCCTTCAATTACTAGTTGTTTGTTTATTTCCATACTTCTTGTCAAATTGATGCCCACATGACCATTTTGGGTCCATATCAACCTCACATAATAATATTTGAACCATTATAAACTAAGCCAACATTGAAAAATTCCAAGGAGACATTGAACAACTAGTCTTTAGAGCAACTCCCGTGCTACTCCGAGATTATTTTCCAACTTAACACCCTCAATGAAGAAGTATAAATTTTAGAATAATATCGGGCCAATAAAACTGAAAGGGTTAGACAAAACAACCCTTTGTTTGTCCTTAACACATTTCCCATCACATTTAAATGACCCTCTTTAGAGAAACTCTTGTGCCACCTGAGATTATTGGCCAACTTAACACCCTCAACGACGAAGTAGAAATTGTAGAATAATATTGGTCCAATAAAGCCGAAAGGGTTAGAACTACAAAAAATTAGTTTATCCTTCACACATCTCCCATCGCATTTACATGATTCTCTTTAGAGAGGACTATTTAAAGGAAGAAGAACAAATCCCTTGTATTCATCAACCGGGTTCGAGCTACGTTCGATTTTACCGACATATACTTACTGAACTACAAATAATGATAATTATTGACTACCATATTACCCCACATAGGGTAGGTGGTCTTTTGTCACTCTCGATGAGTGAATCCCAATTTTCAAGTTGAGCATCTATGATTTCCTTGATCTTTGATCCTGCCATTACCATATTTCCCACCTATCCCACTTACACTGCATATATTCATCCTATACCCATCCTACTTATCACATTCTCGATTAGATATGCATGACATCGAGAAGTCGAGTACGTATGAAATCACTTTTTTTTAGGTGTATAGGTACATTATCTACTGTGTGCAAGTGTTGTTTTTAAACTAATGCTAATGTAAACAAAGACTAACACCTAAATAGTCTTAATTAGCAAGAATTAAACAACATTATAAACACCATCATGATAAGAATTAATCAAGGATTAGATGCTAACATTTATCAATACAAAACTATGAAATTAACTATGTTAAGCACCTAAATATCCTCTATTCTCTAACAACATATAAATGAAGGAACCTAGGTAGGTTCCATGGCTATCAAAAATAGTTGTCCTTAATGTTCCAAGAACCTAGGAATGGGGGCTAATCAAAGTTGGGCTACAAGACCCTTTTGACACCTCCCATATGACCCAAGAATTTTAAGAAAGAGGCTTAACTCTTCAAGATGATGAACTCTCAAGAAAACAAGGTGTAAGCTCTTAGTCTCTTTGCTATATGCTTTACATTTGCTCTCTTAAGGAGTTTAGGTGTGAGTAAAAGGTAGGTGGAGGGCTCTTTATATAGCTCAAAGGATAAAGGATTCAACACATTCTCATGAATGTGGGATAAAGGTAAAACATGATTAGGAATGGATAAGGTTGCTTTATTAAAGGTAACCTTACTTTAGAAGGGTTTAATTTATGCTTAGAAAGTCATGGGAGTTGGGGGGTGTTTTAATTAATCAAAGGTGATTAACTAATAGGTAGATGTAAGCTTATAGAAGATAATTAGATGAATATTAGTACAATTTAGGCTATTAGAAGGGGATTAAATCAATTAAATATTGATTTATTAGTTAAATGGAAGGGAAAGCTAATTAATTAATGATAATTGATTAGTCTAGGTGGAAGGTGTGATTTATTAATGGAAGGTTGTTAATTAGGGTATTTGTTGGATAGGAAACTTACTTAATTAGCTTAGTGTAATTAATTAATGATGATATGAGAGAAAATGAGTGCTTTTGATGATATGTCGTCGATTTGTGAGAAAGATGATAATTAACGCAATTTAAGTATTTAAATTTCTTGGGCATAATTATGGGTGTCTACATTTGCCCCTCTTTGGGGTGGCGTAAGTGACGCCACTTCAAAGATAGTAGACATGTGGAATTTTGAAGAGGTAGAAGAAAAATTAGTAGAAGTGAGAGATGCCCCCTCGAGTGTCGATGGGGTGATGAAAGAAGATGATCAACGATCAAAAAAGGTGAGAGATAGATAGAAGAATGGGAAGAGGCAAGATGCCCCGGTAAGATGGAAGAATAGGGGTGAGAGGAAAGCGATGTAGAATGAATATGGAGGAGGGGAGAGAAGATCTTAGCCTCTAGCCACTGTGTATTGGAACAATTTCGGTGTCATCATATTGCCATAAGAGCTACGTCATCGGTCCTTATGAAAAATATAAGCATATGACAAAGGTAGAATGACATGAAAAGCCATACTACGAATGATTGTCCATTGCTGAAAACACCAACTCCATGCAACATACAAAATGCAATGCAATACGAGAAAGTGAAAGATGCCTAACTCCATGCAACATACAAAATGTAATGCAATACGAGAAAGTAAACAAGCTAAACTAACAGAGAAACATAATATAATGTTTTTATTATTGAGCTTTAGTTATGACCTGTGTAAATTAACGACAAGGGTTGATGATGGTGCCCCAAGCAAGGATACATGCGAGGGGAATAACAGAGGACACTTGGGTCCGATGGAAAAGCAATGTGCACTACAAAATAGTACCAGAAACTCGTTGTGCCCTAGAGTATGATGAAGTAAGCAACCTAGCTTTTGTTGATGGAGGTAGATCAAGATGATCCACAAGTCGCACACATGAACAAGTGAGAACCAAAGAGTGACGTTTTGTAGGATGATTTTCAATTTTTAGAAGTTTTCTGAAACATATTTGAATGTTTTTTGATGTTTTTTTTCTCTAACATATTTGAATGTTTTGGTTGATTTTAAAAGTTTTATGAAACTATGTACAGGAAGACGAGAAAGCATGGATGCCCCTAGCGATAGATGGGATGTACAAGGGCATAAGGCCACATGCGTACCAGAAAGGTGAAGATGTAAAAATGTCCCAACGATAAGGTGGGAGTATTCAAAGGTAAACTCTTCATAGGTAGAAGTGGGACCCAAGGCCATTATGGATAGGTTCAACATGATGATGAACATAAACCAATGAAATGTTGGGAAGAAGCAAGGATGCCCCTAGCATAAGTTGGCCTAAGAGCACGTGATAGAAAGGAAGGAGAAGATTATTTTTGTGGAAGGGGACAAAGGTGTCCAAAAACATGGAAAAAAATTAATCTTATACACATGGATGTTCTGAACAAAGTAGAAGAACGATGTGAATGATATGAATGTAGCTTAGAAGCCTCACGAAGAAAGATGTGATTAGCCAAAGGCACAAATCATGAGACAAGATATGGACTAGAGTAAGAGTTTGAATAAGGTCCAAAAAAAGACACTTGGTAACATACTAATCATGTTTACTCATAGAGATCCGATGTGTGCACGTGGAATTTATTACCTCTTGAAGGGAAGATTTAAAAGACAACAAGATGACAACACCCTAGCCAATGTGTAGGAATGATTTATTATGAAAGGTAATTTTGTGAATGGATGGTGAAAGGATAGCCGTACATTACTCCACTGCCAGCCAGGCATTCATAGCCCCGATGGAGATGTATTTAATTCTAATCACAACATTGCTCTACTACTTTCCACAGTCAGGCATCCATAGCCCTAATAGAGATTATTGGACATACCCCAAGAGAGAGTTATATATCAATTTGCTTTTACTTTGTAAATTTTAGATTTTGATATTTGATTGATTTTGATTATTTTGTTGTCTGAAAACTTATTTCAGCTCTCTTGTTTGACAAGGGGTTAAGAACCACTGATGGCTTGATGGAAGGAGGTGGAAATGCTTACGATGATGACATTGGCTAGTGTCAACAAATATGTCCAAAATTTATTCACAACAAGTTTATTAGATGTTGAATGTGATAGGATCTCTAAGAGGTCAGTCGTTCTTTACTTTACCAAGGTGATAAAAGACTAGGGTCAAATAGATACCATAGAGATAAATGTCACAAAATGCATGCGAATAAGCTAACCAAAATATCACTAAAGGGATGAAAATGGTAGGGAGACTTGTAGAAAAAAATAGCAAGGAAGGGAAGAAAGAAACATCCATGAGTACACAATACTTGATTGCAATGTTTGATCTTTATACCTTTGATTTTTGTTGTGTTTTCTCAATATTTTTTGTATTTTTGAATTGTTTTTTTTTTTTAGATTTTTGATAGTTTTAAGAGGTTGGGACTAACAAAGTCACTCTGTGTGGTAAGATCCAACAACAATGTTTGCGACTTCCTTAATAAGGGAGACTAGGTGCATTTGTTTATCGAGAGTGATATTATCCCCAATCTCAATGATTGAGGTGAGTTCACACTCAATAAATGACTATGATTTGTTTTGAAACATGGATTTCATATGTGGGAGATTTAATTCCCCATCCAGAGGTTTACGCACTTTGCACCATAATTGATGTTTACGTTGGTGTGTATTCTTGAATCGTGATTGATTTAGAATTTTGAGATTTTTTGATTTGTTGGGAGCTATAGAGATCTCTGTAGTTTTGATCTGAGCTTGATTAAGAAACTGTTTGGGTTTCTTATAAGCTAACGCATGACTTGTCTGATCCCGAGAAGGAGAAGAAAGTGAACATGGACGTTTAGAATTGATGCAAGAAATGACCATGGGCTTACCACCATCTTTGGTAGAAGAATAATGTGATGTATGAAATGGATATGGTCCAAGAATTGAAGAGGAGGGGCTCCTAGGAGGTGAGCTACTGATAGAAGATGATGAGGGGCTTCCAAGATGTGGCCCAAGAATAGAAGAAGAAGGGATACTAGGATGTGACCCGTAGATAGAAGAAGAAGGGCTACTAGGATGTGACCTATAGATGTAAGATAATGGGCTACTAGGATGTGGCCCAAGAATAGAAGATGATGGACTACCCGGGGTGATCCATACCTAGAAGAAAAGGGGCTAGTTGGACGTGCCCCAAGAATAGAAGATAGTGGGCTAATCAAAATTTCCCACAAATAGCGAGAGATGAGGGCTACTTGGCATTGACCCCATAAGAGATTGTGATTGAGGAATTATGATAGACAAAGAGTTATTGGGTGATGAAAAGATAGGCCATGGATCAATGCAAGACCAAGGAGTTTCATCACATAATGAAGAATGTGAAGATGGAAGAATAAGAGGAGGTTCAAGTTGCATGACCTGAGGCTCTTCCTCCATTTCTTGATAAAAGGAATCAACCCTTTCCTCACAATATGCAGATGCATTGAAGTCTAAAGAGAATCCTTTCTCGTAATCTTCTAAAGGAATATCTTCATGTGCCCCTATAAATGCCCTGATTGTTTCTTCATTCTGAAAGAGGTCAATCAGTATGATTTGTTGATCAACCACCAGGGGTTGATTGGAAGAAAGAGGTTCACTTGGTGTGGAAGAATTAGAATATGTTTGATGATGATTGATAGAAGAAGATGAGATGAGAGACGAAGAAGATGTGTAGCTAGATCTCTCAAGAATAGAAGAAGGTGGTGTGGACCTACCTATATGATGGTATATCATCTATAAACTAGTAGGATTAAGTCCAAAGTCTATAGATTGTGATGCATGGGTCGATTCAGGTGTTTGTCTCGAAGGACTTTGAGTCACACGAATCTTCAAAGGAGGAAGACTTATTGGGGGTGATTGATGAAGAAGGTCCTGCGAAGAAGGGAGGACTATGATTCAAGCATCACATTAGATGAATGGTGACAAGGGTCCTGTGAAGAAAGAGAGGACTGTGATTCAAGAATTGTATTATACTTCGATTGGAGGGATTTGGAGTTGTGTGTATCTTCAAAGGAAGAAGACGTCGTTGGGGCATCGATAAAAGGGGTCTGCAAAGAAAGGGAGGACCGTGACATAAGAGTCACATTAGATGATTGATGAAGAAGATCCTATAAAGAAAGGGAGGACCATGACTTAAGAGTTACATTAGATGACTTAGGAGTCTAATTAGATGAATCCGAATAGTAGTTTGAATCAAATCCTCGGAAGAGTCAAAGGAAATATTTGGATTGGAATCCTCAGAAGAAGAGGAAATGTTTGGATTAGAATTAGAAGAAGAGTGGGGGGAACTCGAATAATAATTTGGATCAGATGTTTCCAAATCATACCACCGACTATGAGATGAAGGTGGGGAATGAGTTACCCGCATGGTCTCTCTAACATGAAGAACCAAACGAGGTTTAGTTGTGATGGGAATCCTATGATTTGAATTGTTGAACCTAGGTTCTGTATTTTTGTAAGTATGGGGAACCGCGTGATAGTTAGTCATTTTTGGTGTTGTTTTAAGCACAAATGTCTAGATCTAGATAGTGTGATGGAACTCCTTCAAAGGGAAGGAAGTGACATGTCGATTTGGGTAGCATAAGGACAACCAACTAGACATTTCGTAAGTATTGATATGCGTGCGTGATTTTCTGAAGAAGGTCTAAGGAAAATAGACATCGTGATGATATAATATCGATGAGATCGAGAGGGATTGTCCTAGAAAATAAGTTTTCTGAATGAATAATCACAAGGAACAATCATGCAAGTGTGAAACACAAAGCCAATCAACAAGGAAATACACCATATGAAAATGCGATGCAAAGATGATCAACAAGATGTTTTCACTTATGCCAAGTTCAAGGAAATGAACAAAACGTAAGTAAAAACAAGAAGTCAATGCGATCTCCCAATCAAGATATATGATGAGCGAGCTCAAACTTGATTAAGACCTATATCTCAAAAAGTGCTAATTACAATTCACGAATGACACAACAATATCACCAAGATATGTTAACCCACTTTGCAAGAAAGTGAAGTATTGATATCGAGGTGTTATTGATATAACACGCACAAATGGTAACACTTAGCACTCTTTGAAATCGAGGTAATAATAGAACCAAACTAAAAATCTCAAAGTATAGCTAGGAATAGTTAAAAATGTGTACAATGTAACTCATACAATATAGGTATTTATGTTGAGTTTACAAGAAACAAGACGTAAATATTGAAATTGTAGTGATATGATAAAAACAAGCTAACTCTTCTAAGGAAGTCCACGGTGATGAACCGTGCCTAACTACAATGACGACCTTGACATGGGTATCAAGATCACAATGGCTACCAAATGATGTGAAAATGCCTCCGCTCACTTTAGATGTTTAACTAACCTAGCCGTAAACATGGATGGGCATAAACAAACATAAAAGTGAGAGAAACAGTCGATGGCAACACAAAGGTAATCACACCTCTTTTGATCAACAAAGTGTCAAAATAATATGAAGGAAATAAATTAAGAAAAATGACGAAAAATGCTAGCCTCACTTCGGCAGAGTTTCACCTCACCCAAAGGCAAGTAAAAACTAGCGAAAGTAATACGCCACACGTTTCTCAAAAAATAAGTTTTAAAACTCAACACTATTTTAAAATGGTCAAAGTGGGCTCCTGGCCAAAGTATATTCTCCTAGGTGGTTCTCTCACCCTAGGTGTTACAAAGTTGCCACGAGCGAGCGTGATTTACCCAAAAAGTCACACTGACTAGTTTAGGAGTATCTCGGCTTTACTTTACCCCCTTTAAGAATAGTAGGAAACTAGTGCATCTATGTGTATTATCACTGGGGTCACCACAACAGACAACCTGTAACGCTATCTCACAAAGGAATCACTAGTCAAGTAGGTAGTGCAGAGCACTTCCCATTTCATCCACAAGGTTCCCTCTTGTGTGGACTACTTTGGGGTTCCCGAACCACCCCCATTGTTGTAGCTTTAGGCATTATGCCAAAGGGGTTATGTTCCGATTGAGTGGAGAGGGACGTACCCTTTTCTAAAACCTGCAATACAGTGTTTTGAATATGTTGTTCTTTTTATCTTGTTTAATTAGGTGTGGTTTACTTGAACACCTTTTGGCAACCTATATAAAAACTGTATTAGTAGTTTTTTATTTCATTTTGATTCCTCCTTTCTTTGACAAGTGTTTTTAGGTCCTTCACTTAAGCGTTAATAGTTCTCCAAGAAAATCACATTATTTAAAAGAGGATTAAGAGTTACTTTTGATTCTCAATATCATCCAAGGATGCAAGAGAAGAGAATACACAACAAATAATCCAATTAAAAAGTAAATAAAATCTTTTCAATCAATGAACCATACAAAATTCTTGATAAATGTTCATTCCCCTAAACCAAAAGTGAAAGATGAAGTTTCTAATTTACCAAATGTTATAAAATGAAGACTAAAGTTGTTTTTGATTCTCAAGATCACCCTAAGGTGAAAGAGAAGAGCATACACAAACTTTATCCCAAATATATAGAATTGGAAAACTTCAAATCAAAGGACTATTGAAAAATGCTTTGTAAAAGGTTCATTCCCTTAAACCAAAAGTGAAAGATGAAGTTTTAATTTACCAAATGTTATAAAATGAAGACTAAAGTTTCTTTTGATTCTCAAGATCACCCTAAGGTGAAAGAGAAGAGCATACAAAAAATTTATCCCAACTATATAGAAATAGAAAACTTCAAATCAAAGGACCATTGAAAAATTCTTTGTAAAAGATTCATTCCCTTAAGCAAAATGAATAATCAAATTTCCAAGTTTAATCCCAATGTTAAAAAGATACAGATCAAAGTTATTTTTGATTCTCAAGATCACCAAAAGGTGCAAGAGAAGATCATACACATGCTTTGGTCTAAATCGAGGAAGCATGTAAATACAACATTCATCAAAACATTAGACATGTTAGAAAATGACCAGTTTTAAACTAACGAAAAACCTATAATTTCGTAAGTATAAATCCCAAATTTATATTTTCATTGCATATTTAACCTCAATACCTTTTCAACACAAATAAATAGAGTCATTTCGAGTTTGGGAACAAAATTTATGGCATTCGAAGATGGGTTACGCATATGCTCTTATGCTCACGGGTATGCACTTGACATGCACTCAAAAATGTCAAAAAAAAGTCTCTTAATCTGCAAAATGGGAAAAAATTTCCAACTAAGATTTAATTTTGACAACAAACCATCACATCAATATATGAATAGAAGACTCAACACTATCAAACATTAACATACATGCTCAAGAATTTAAAATTTTCAAAATTGACAAAACTACCATGTAGAATGATGAAAAAGTAAGCTCTAAAAATGAAAACATGATGAAATCTTGAAATTTTCTCACCAAGATTAAATTTTTACAGCAACCCACCACATTAATATATAAATAGAAGACTCAACACTATCAAACACTAACCTACATGCTCAATAGTTTAAAATTTTCAAGAAATTGACAAAACTAGCATGTAGAATGATGAAAAAGTAAGCTCTAAAAATGAAAACATGATGAAATCTTGAAATTTTTCACCAAGATTAAATTTTGACAGAAAATCATCACATTAATATGTAAATAGAAGACTCAGCACTATCAAACACTAACCTACATGCTCAAGAGTTTAAAATTTTCAAGAAATTGACAAAACTAGCATGTAGAATGTTGAAAAAGTAAGCTCTAAAAATAAAAACATGGAGAAATCTTGAAATTTTCCCATCAATTCCAATTTTGACAGCACTTCACCTCCTTTATACCTATAAGGAAGACTCAACACATGCAAACTCAACAAAACAAGTTAAGAAAAATAAGTTAGATCAACATGTGTAAAAGAGGGTTAGTAACAAAAATGAAACTTAACTACAAAAACTTGAAATTAAGTGCAAAGGACAATGGAGTAAGTCCCACCAGGTGTGCCAAATGTGTGAAAGTGTTGTTTTTAAACTAATGCTAATGTAAACAAAGAATAACACCTAAATAGTCTTAATTAGCAATAATTAAACAACATTATAAACACCATCATGATAAGAATTAATCAAGGATTAGATGCTAACATTTATCAATACAAAACTATGAAATTAACTATGTTAAGCACCTAAATATCCTCTATTCTCTAACAATATATAAATGAAGGAACCTAGGTAGGTTCCATGACTATAAAAAATAGTTGTCCTTAATGTTCCAAGAACCTAGGAATGGGGGCTAATCAAAGTTGGGCTACAAGACCCTTTTGACACCTCCCATATGACCCAAAAATTTTAAGAAAGAGGCTTAACTCTTCAAGATGATGAACACTCAAGAAAACAAGGTGCAAGCTCTTAGTCTCTTTGCTATATGCTTTGCATTTGCTCTCTTAAGGAGTTTAGGTGTGAGTAAAAGGTAGGTGGAGGGCTCTTTCTATAGCCCAAAGGATAAAGGATTCAACACATTCTCATGAATGTGGGGTAAAGGTAAGACATGATTAGGAATGGATAAGGTTGCTTTATTAAAGGTAACCTTACTTTAGAAGGGTTTAATTTATGCTTAGAAAGTCATGGGAGTTGGGGGTGTTTTAATTAATCAAAGGTGATTAACTAATAGGTAGATGTAAGCTTATAGAAGATAATTAGAGGAATATTAGTACGATTTAGGCTATTAGAAGGGGATTAAATCAATTAAATATTGATTTATTGGTTAAATGGAAGGGAAAGCTAATTAATTAATAATAATTAATTAGTCTAGGTAGAAGGGGTGATTTATTAACGGAAGGTCATTAATTAGGGTATTTGTTGCATAGGCAACTTACTTAATTATCTTAGTGTAATTAATTAATGATGATATAAGAGAAAATGAGTGCTTTCGATGATATGTCATGGATTTGTGAAAAAGACAATAATTAACGCAATTTAAGTATTTAAATTGTTTGGGTGTGATTATGGGTGTCTACATCTACTTTATAGTTATCCAACTATATTTACGTCAAGAGACACAAGGTTAATGATAGGGATTTATGTTAGATAACACTCACACTTACATGTGCACCTATAATAACTACATGATGTTTGATCCCACTTGAGGGAATATAGTGTTGAAATTATATTGGTTTACAAAGGGTTGATTACTAAGGGTAGTCCAACTTCATGACACACTAATTTCTCATTTTTTCATCTAATGTTTCTATGAAGGGTATTACAAGTATATATGGTTTCCTCGTTGTTGTTAGTCATTATAGGTTGTGTCACGGTTGTGCAAAAAAGAGTGATATAAATTAATCACTAATAATATTTATCTATAATCAAGTGGTGAAGGGAAAACTATTCATTCACTAAACATCAATCTTATATGAACTATGATTTAGATTAGAACACAAGGAAATATTGGTCCAATGGAAAATACTTATTTTAGTGTTCTAGTGTAGTACCCTAAAACTAGAACAATGACATTTGGTAGTAATCCTTAACATTTATCTCATCCCATTTATTATTGTACACTTAAATAATTAGTTCCTACACACATATCACTTAATGTAGAAATCTTTTACCACTAGGTCACACTTGTTACTCATGATTGAGCAGTCAAAAACCCATTTGTTGAATGTATAAAAAAATTCATACACTTGGCCACCTTCTTTAACTGATAGAATTCAATTTTCACCTCATCAAAATGAAGTCACCAATGATGGAAAAAAATAGTTGAAAATTTTGTCATAAGGTCAATGAATTTTCCCTCCACACTCTTAAGATTTACGTTTTAAAACAAATAAGTTATATTGGTTTTCCTAATTCAAATGAGTGGGAAAATATTTTTTAATAATCACATATAAAAGAACAATAAATCTGCCCATTCAAAGGGACTCTTTTCTCATATATTTAGGCAATTTAAAGATAAAAATATAGAACATGATTGTAAAATGAATCTCTCAAGAACATCATCTTACACTAAGTATACTTACCCCTTATATGGATTCCCTTTAACACTACAACAAGCAATATTCTACATGAAAGTTCATTTCTAAGTATTAAAGGATATTTCATTATCTCACCAATACATTGTTTATTGAAAATTTGTACACAATCATTGAGAGGGAGAACTATGCGAGGTTTTAATCCATCATTAGAGTATTGGTACATTATGAAATGTTTATTATACCATGGGGATGGGGTGAGGTCATTCCAACCCAATTAGACCAAATCCTTTTTCGGGCCTTTAAAGAGAGAGCTATGGTTTATTCAAAGAGGAAATCACATCTTGGTGCCACATAATCATAATAAAGATACGGAACTACGAGTTAGGGTTATAGAAAAAAGGTAACCAAAATATGAAATTTGAGAAATAATAGAGTATTGGAGGATAAAATATTCCATCGAGACATGGCAATCATGTCAATCGTTATTCTCTTTGTTGATTATGTCCTCCATTAAGTTTTAGATTCTGAAATGTTACAATAAACTTTACAACACCCATGTCAACTTCCTCAATTAGTGTCCTCAATTATTATTATTGGTAAATAGTTTTTTGAAAGGGACTATACCCTTGTAAACAAAAGAGGGCCTAGAAGCTAGAATAGGAATGAGAACCATTACAAAAAGGATCAAGATCCAAATGAGACATAGAAACCCAAAGTATCCCAAGAGCAGTTACCCCAACACAACAAACCAGTTCAAACACTACAGAAGAGCAGCCAAAAACAAAAAAAACAAAAAAAAAAACAATAATTACAGAGGAGTACAAAGAGAATCCACAATTACTTCTTGGCGGCTTTGTCGATTCTGGATTTGATATTCTACCAAGAGGTGAACATAGCCAATGTCATCATGTGGGTAGAGTCAGTAACATCCAGCTGTTCAATGGTCTTTTTGCTTTCCTTTTCCGTGCCCCAAAGAGTTGTTGGTATTCCACTGAGATTAGAGACGTTGTGGACATGCTTTGCTCAATAAATTCTTCAATTACACTAAAAATAGCCATATTATGGTCATGGCGAGTCTTGGCTTTCCCTAAATGGTTGTCTAAGGAGTTCAAATTTTTGTAAATGTCTTCAACCTGTTTATTATCAATATCAACCTCCTCCTCCTTCTTCCTCTTACCTTTTTGCTTTGCCAAGTTTTTAACCTCTTCTTTCAACAACAACATGTCAGCTTCTAAGGCATCTAGCCTTTTTGGAGCTCTCAATGTGTGCCTCTTGTGAACCAGTACTACTAATATGTAGGAGGTTATGGGAAATTTCCAAGTCCTGAGGAACATTCCCTAAATAGGGGTATCAAGTTTCAGTCTTCTAGAAGACCTAGTAATAGGTCTGGTCAAAGTGGAAGTGAAGGGGGTGGGAGAAGAGGTGGGGGATGATAGAGGGAGCCGAGAAGGAAGGCAGAGGGGTGATAGTAGTGGTGAAGGGGGCAGAAGGTGGAGAGATGGGGGTAGCGGCAGCGGTGCTGGGTAGAGGAGGAATAGAGACGGGGGAGGATGGGATGCCTGGAGACCTAAGAAGACAAAGCTTATGCAACAAGAAGATGAGACCCTGATGCAGCGGGACCACACGTGCATGCTTTTGAAACTCCAAAATGGAGCACTCAAGAGAGTTAAGCAGATAGTGAGGGAAGCATACCATGAAACTCCTGTGGAAGTGATTGAGGAACACAAGATGCTTAGAGGGCACAGTGACGAATCTCCCCTCCAAAGAGATGTAATGCACCATCATATGGGTGACCTCGTCAAAAGGTGGAGGGATGAGAGCTGACCTGTAGACCCACCATGATGAAGACCAGCTTCTCATTACCCTCAACAAACTTCCTCTCCTCAGCACCTCTGTCAATCCTTTTATTAAAAAAGTGGTACCCATCCATGCCAAGGCCAGTAGCTTTGGCTATTAACTCCTCATTGATCGAAATCTTCTTACCCACCATAATCCACAGTGTGATCCTTCCAATCCTTCAAAAATGAATGGAAATACTTTGGTCATGTCCCTAAATCTTATCAATAAAATTAGTGATGCCTCCCTGGCTGAGAAGATTCCAAATCTCTTCATTATTTTTCCATTCCGGGTCCACGTTGGGCTCAATCTGACAAGGGGCACCTCCCATTATCACCGTGCTTAAGTGCTTGCAAATAAAATTTTCAAAATCCTTATGAGGAGTTCTATAATAGCCACAGTTACCAGTCCACCTTTCTCTGTTATTTTCGCTCGATGAGAATGATGACTAGGGTAGCCGTTGTTGTTCCCACAAATATCTGAGTGACTTCTATTATGTACCTGAGAAAACCCGCATGTGTGAACTTCAGTCCCTTTAGAAACCCACTCCAGATCATCATCATCCTTATTACTAACTTGGAATCCATAAAGCCTATTTAAAAGCTGTTGAAAGCACAATATTTCCCACATGTGCATCTTTACTCTTCATATATATCCACTTTAAGTTCTCATTATACTTCCTATAACCTTGATTTCCCGTCAAGATTTGCTTGAGTGCTATTTTAAAATCAGCATGTGTGGGAGTCTTATTTTGAAGTTCCACTCCCAATGCTCATATCTCATACCCCGAATTTGCATGCTCATAAGTATCCACTTGTATGTTGCTTTGAAGCTGTTCGGAATGTTATCTTTATTATCCCAAATAATGTGATTAACATTTATGCCATAATTAGCCAATGCATCTGCCACCTTGTTACCCTCCCGGTAGGTATGCTTGATCCGAATGTTATTGAAGGTTTGGAAAATACTTATGGATTCCAAGATGAAGTCCTTGATGTTCCAACTTGGAGGTGAACACTGATTAAGATGATTAATGATATTAAGTGAGTCCCCTTCAAGAATGAGGTTTTGGATATTATGAGTCTGAGCAATTCTAAGGCCCCATAAAGCAGATAATGCTTCAGCAAAATGATTAGTTTGAATTCCCATTTTTCCAGCATACACAGCAATCAAACTACCTTTATGATCCCGGATCACTCCTCCCCCGCTGCGATTCCAGGGTTACCCTTAGAGGCCCCATCAAAATTCAACTTATACCAGTTAAGATCAGGAGGATGCCAATGTATCAAAGATCTATCAATACTATTACCGGAATTATTTCGGATATTGTCAGCTCCAATCTTCCAATGGGACAAGATATGTTCTTCATTTTCTGGATAACTCTTGTTCTTGGGGGGTTTAAATCTAGCAATATTTTCTTTAATATCATTAGAAATTTTCCCAATACTGAGCTTAGAATTCTGTTTTTATTTCTAAAGATAATATCATTTCTATCTTTCCATATCCTCCAAATAATATGAGGAATAACCAAATTCCAGAGCCTTCTAACAACACAATGTTTATAGGGTGGGCTCCATTGGGTCCAGAGCTGACTGAAATCCTTCGGAACCACCCAAAAAGCTTTAAAATTAGAGAGGAAAAACTCCATATTCTGGTAGCATAATCACAATGGATAAACAAATGACTGATATCCTCAGAGTCTTTTTTACATAGATGACATCTATTAGGCATTATGAAACCTTTTCTTATCAGGTTGTCAGTGGTAAGAATTCTACCTCTGAGAGCCAGCCAAAAGAAAAAATTAATTTTAGGTGTTAACTCAGTCATCCAAATTCTACTCCATTTAAACTCAGTTTGACTATTGTCGAAGAAAGTATTATACCCAGTTTTGACAGAGTAGTCCCCATCAATAGAATTTCTCCTAGACCAATTCATCCTTAACATCTAGCTGACTTAAGGGGATAAGGTCTAACTGATCTTGAAGGGAGGAAATATTTTGGATCAGATCATCTCTATCCATAGAAAGTTTTTTCCATTTCTTTTTGTTGCCATTTCTCTCAATATAATCCTTGATTCTAGTGCCATACTTGTTTTCAAGACTATCTTTGACCACACCAAATCTGTCCATAAGGCTGCCATTAAACCAGTTATCATCCCAGAATTTTATATCACAGCCATCTCCCACTTTCCATTTACTTGCCTTGTTTAATGAAATTTCTGCTCTTCACTAAATTATTCCAAAAAATGGAACCATAGGGAAGGTGCTCATCTTGAAGAAAAGAAAAGACAACTTGTTGATTAAGGTATTTAGCCTTAATTAAATCTATCCATGGTTGCTTCTCAGAAAGCATTCTCCAGCCCATTTTCACAATGAGAGCCTCATTCATTTTCTTGATGTCTTTTATGCCCAGTCCTCCTATAGATTTTGGAGTACAAACCTTATCCCAAGCAACTAAGTGAAATTTAAACTTCTCCTCCATGCCCTGCCATAAGAAGTTTTTCTGAATCCTCTCAATTCTTTCTCTGAAGGTAGAGGGATCTTATAAAGAGACATGATATAGATAGGTAGATTTTGAAGAGTGCTTTTTATGAGTAGGCACTTACCAACACTAGATAGAATGGCTCCTTTCCATCCAGCCATTTTTTTGAAATCTCACCAATAGATCATCCCACACCTTGTTAGAGACTTTTTTAGTGCCGAGAGGGAGTCCTAAGTAAGTGGCTGGAAGTGCACTTATTTTACAGCCCAGAATTTTAGCAATTTTAAGTTGTCTTTCCTCAGGAGTGTTGAAGAAGAAAATGGAGATTTTATCATAATTGATCTCTTGCCCAGAAGCAGATTCGTAAAGTTGCAGAATAGCCTTGGTAGCCTTAGCTTCAATGATGGAAGCCAATAAAAGGAGGATTGTATCATCTGCAAATTGCTTGATGAGAAGCAACTTGGCTGATGGAAGTGGGCTTTGAGCCTTTCAAAAGACCGTCAATGACTACTTTACCAATTTTTCTACTAAGACTGTCTGCCATAAGAATGAAGAGCAGGGGGGAATGGGGTCCCCTTGCCTTAGTCCTCTACTGCTTGTGAAAAATCCCATTGGCTCACCATTAACCACCACTAAGAATCTGACCGTAGAGATGCAAGCCTTAATAATTTTTTTGAATTTGGCCGGAAAACCAAATTTAATTAAGACTTTGTCAAGAAAAACCCAAGAGACCTTGTCAAAGGCTTTATTCATATCAAGCTTAAGGACCATATTCACTTTTTATTATTCTCCATAGAGTGTATGGTCTCATGAACCATAATCACTCCATCTTGGATAATCCTGCCTTTAATGAATCCACTCTGCTGCCTTGAAATTAAATCATTCATAATGAATTGAAGCCTGGTAGCAATGATTTTGGTAAAAATTCTATAGATAGCATTCACAAGGCTGATGGGTCTAAAGTCTTTGAAGTCTTTAGCATCCATTTTTTTGGAGCAAGCACAATGTGGGTGTTATTCAACTCTTTCAAAAGATCCCCAGTTCTATAGAATTCATTCACCGCTTTGAGAAGATCATCCGAACATATTTCCCAAAATTTCTGGAAAAAATTAATGGAGAAACCATCCGGGCCTAGAGCCTTATCACCTTCTAAAGTAAACACAACTTTTTGTAGCTCTTCAAGCATGACAACTTTAGTGATATCTTTATATCTCTGCTCCTCAATTTTGTCTTGGGGAATAGCCTCCAGCATGAAAGAATTTGCCTCAACATTAATGATATTCCTCTCATTAAGAAGTTTTTTATAGAAATTTAGAGCTTCTTCTTTGATGCTATTGGGATCTTTTATAATATTTCCATTACTTTTAGCCACTTCCATGATCCTATTACAAGCTCTGTGCTTCAAAGTGGTCATATGAAAAAACTTCGTATTCCTATCT
The DNA here is from genome assembly GCA_018340775.1 of Taxus wallichiana var. yunnanensis. Classification (NCBI taxonomy): domain Eukaryota; kingdom Viridiplantae; phylum Streptophyta; class Pinopsida; order Cupressales; family Taxaceae; genus Taxus; species Taxus wallichiana. The sequence goes on from CM031238.1 coordinate 541,331,914, forward strand.
CCTTCTTTAAGCCAGATAGCCCTAGATTTTAGTCTCCATAAGGATTCTTCTCTGCTGCAAATCGTATGCAGCTCTGAGAGAATATTCTTTTCATCAGTTTGGTCTTCAACAGATCTCCCCATTGTATTCATTTTGATTTCCAGATCTTGGAGCTTTTGTTTTAACTTCTTTTTTTATCAAACACATTGCCAAAAACTCTTTTATTCCAGATTTTAACTTGTTTTTTAACATTTTTGAGCTTTTGAATCAATCTAAATTGAGCAGTGCCTTCACCATTCCAAACCCACCACTCTTTAATTTTTCATAGATGTTGTCATGCTCCATCCACATCTTTTCAAATTTGAATGAGCTTCTGATGGGCTTAGTCCAATTGAGAAGATTTAAAGCAATCGGATTGTGGTCCGATCCAATTCAGGTAGGAAGAGAGGTGGAAGTCTTGACTGAGAATCCAGCTAGCAGAAATCAGAGCTCTATCTAGTCTAACCTGGATAAGATATTTTCCCAACCTTATGTTATTCCAAGTGTATTTATTCCCATGGAGATCCACATCCAAGAGATTAAGCTCAACAATAAAATCAGCAAAATCCTCCATACCTGTGGAAAAGCTGGAGATTCCTCCATATTTTTCACCTGGGTTTAGAGGAGAGTTAAAGTCACCCATGATAAGCCAGTTAGCTATACTATGTTGGTTTCTAAAGATCTTAAGATCAGTCCATAGTTTACGTCTCCCACTAACCGTATTAGGGGCATAGATATTAGAAAGGATCCATTCACCATTGTTCTCAATAGCATGAAATTTAATAGCAAGATGATTAGTGCTAGCATTAAGAACCATACCAGTATAGTGTCTTTTGTCCCAAAGAGTAGCCAGACCTCCAGAGGCTCCCTGAGAGTCCACCACAACCATTTTAGAGTTTTCCCAAAAACTCTTTTTATTAATTTCAAGGATCTTAGCTTTCATCTTAGTTTCCTGCAAAATCAAAATACTAGGACTACTAGAATCACGTAACTCCTTAATGATTCTCTGTTTGGAGTTTCCATTTAGACCTCGGATGTTCCAAGAGATAATCTTCATTTAGTAGGAGTGGGAGTTGGGATTTCCTGATGGCTCAATTGACGTTGAATGCCATCTGCAATGTCTCTCTCTGTTCTCTTGGATCTAAGAGCCTTTTTTGAGGGCCTACCTCTTTTAGAACTACTTCCAAAATCTACTAGCCTTCTAGTAGAAGATCTAGTAGTTCTGGATGTTGAAGTTTCCCAGTTGTCCATTTTCTTTTTCTTTTCACTGTAGAGTGATTCTGGGATCATTTCAAATCCTTTCATTCTCTTTTTTTTTTAGATGACCTCTATGAATCTAGAAGTTAGCTCCTCATCTTCCTTGAATGGTGTTACTTCTCCCTCTTCCTACTCTTTTTGATTCCTATCAATAGAGTGTGGATCTGTGATCGATCTTTGAAGCAAGGAGGTAAAACTGATGATCTGTTGCTGAAGCAAGGAGGTATATCTATTGATATTTTACTTTCACCCCTTGGAGTGTTTTTCTGCAATGTTTCTTCAGAACCCATGTTATCCTTATCCAATATTTCCTTAATGATGCATAGAGAGTTATCTATCTCAGCTTCCTTATCCAAAGTCTGATATAGATCATTAGGGATGATATTTATCTTTACAGATCCTTCTTGTTCATCCACCTCCATAGTCACCTTTACAGGATTTTCTAAGCCCTCTTTGATAGGTGTTGCATGCAAAGCTTCCGCTGGGGTTTTTGGATGCCAGACCAGGTGTTTCCTTATTGGAGTTCTAAACCCCCTTTTTTTCCTTTTTATTATAGTTCAACTCAGTCTGGTTAGGGCTTTGTCTTCTCTCTAGCTTTCAATGTCAAGAACCCTGCGTTCCTTTATCAATTCTAAGTCACCCACAGGTTGTTCTTTCTTTTTGTGCTTGTCCTCCTCTGAAGAGATCTCCTTATTGGGACATTTTTTGGTGAAGTGTCCTATGTGATGACATTGCTTACACCTTAAATGAAATGTTTCAAATTCAATTTTTTGAGTCCACATTCCATACTTAGATTTCAAGATGATGTGCTCTGGTAACTCCTGTTCCATTTCAAAAGAAATGCATAATCGAGCAAAAGCAAGTCTGGATCTATTTCTCGTGGGCCCATCCAGCCTGATTGGAGCACCTAAGGACTTAGCAATGTTTAGAAATTTCATCATCCCAAAATTGCAATGGTAGCCTAGGGAGTCTACACCAGATTGGAATGGTGTTTATATTTTCAATATTAGGGTCAAACCCTGGATACCATTTTTTCAAAAAGAGGCCCATATTACCCAGCCACCACGGTCCTCCCAGAAGCACCGATTCCAAATCAGTCTGCTGATTAAATTTTTCCAAAAAAAACCCCGTGGCATGATGGTAATACTCAGATCCCCCTTAGGTTTCCACTTTCTCAGAGCCCATTTTCTAATAAAATCAATATTAGGTCTAGAGCCTAGAAACTTACCAACAAGGGAAAGATTCACTTTGCTCAAAGCCCTATTAACGCAACCATCTGGGACCATTAGGTAGGTAGCACCTTCATTGTCCTTTTCCCACGTGAACTGTCCTCTTTCAGGAGACTGTGGACCCACTTTTTGTTAGGGTTTTGAAGAATCTTATTCCAGGCCAAAGGTGTGGATCCCAGTGTGTCCGCACAATTTGTAGCTTTTCATCCGTCGATTATGGTCGATGTGACCTCTCCTCAGCTATTCTTGGCCTAGAATGCAGACATTCTATAGCCAAAACTGCAGAAACCACGCTTGACTGTACCTCCGTCGCTTTCTCCATCGCTCGCTTCTTGTGAATTTGACAAAGAATTTATTAATATTAATTAGGAACATCCTAGTTTTAATATTAAATTTTTGTGAGCCTACTTATTTAATATTACATGCAATTTATAGTCTTGTGCCTTACCCCTAGGATGTTAGATTTATCTTCTAGGGCTTGGTGTTAAAATTTAAATTGTGATCTCTATATTTCATGACCTAAATCTATTTTCTCAATATTTCCCTAGGGTTTCATGCTTAGTAGACCTACTAAGACCTCATTTTAGGTTTTTTTTGCCATAACACATTTCCAATCATATTTCAGGAATAAAAATTCTATTGTCAAAACCCTTATATTTTTATATTCCTTTCATCAATACTAACAAAAGACTTTTCTTATTTTTCAATAGATGGTAAAGGTGGTTTTTTGAAAGGAACCAAATTGTTTTACCTAAAAATATATAGATAATAATATTATATATGAGAATATATGTCAAAATTATGAGAATATCTCCATCAACAACAATAGACAACAACCATTTTTAATTTTGCATCACCCCAACATTTTTGGAATTATGTTTTCATTAATTTTAATAAAGGGGAACTAATTGGTGAAATACACACTTATATTCAAAGCCATTTATTTTTATATCACATTTAGGTGCTCAAAACCTCTTTTGGTTTTCAAAATTCATCACCAATTTATAAAAATATCCATTTTTATTAGTTTGACCTTTTAAAATTAATTTAGTACATTTGGTTTTATGATATTACCAATCTTTAAATTAGGGTTTTCATTTATTATATTCTAAGAAATCATGTCTTTCCTAATTATATGAGAAACTTCTACCAATGGTTATTTATTCAAAAACTTATTAATTAAACATAAGACCAATTAAAATACCTATTATTGTAATAAATATATGCACCATACTCACCTATCATATATTTTTAAGTTCATGATGAATATAATGACCCCTCTAGTTGGGGAGCAACTTTTGCTAAACATTACCCTTCTAAAATAGAGATCATCCCACGTAGGGTTTAAAATACATATAATGTTATGGTTATAGATGAAAATGTTCATTATATTTCTATTGATAATAATGGAAATTGTATTTATGCAAATTAGAGTAATATTATTTCTCTTCATATTTATTGTATAAATAATGATGCATCTTTTACTTTGAAACATCATAATGTGTTATATAAAAATGTCTTTTTATAAAAACATATGAATGCATCTTTTATTGTAATATTTCTTTGAAATAATGTTTTAGCAATCCATTTATACCTCATAGGACTTGTGTTACCCTCCTAGGTCTAATTTACCATGCGATAATTATTCCCAACTTGATAGTATACCTACACAACAATTACAATATATTATGCAATTTATAGGTGAGTTATAAAAGAAAGTTAAACCCCTACGAGTTATCCTCTTTGTAATTTACTAGTTATTTTTATAATAATTATATTCTGACAAACCAATAGTGAAAAAAATTTACAATTTCACACTCCCATATGGATTTGATATTCCCATATTTATCCTATTCACATAAAATGAGGATCCTTATCAACAAACTGACTATTTTCTACATGTATACAACTATATGCACACAATGATAGAATTTTTGTTAAAGTATTTTCCAAAGTGGAATCACATTAGTATGATTTCATGGTTTACCTAAAGGTTCCATTGATAGATATCCAACATTACAAGCTCTATTTCTCAGTCATTTTTATTACATTTTATTACCCATTATGAGTTTTAGCACCGGAGGAAATCATCCAATAACTTTATACGTCTCTCAATTATTATTTATCTCCCTTCACATATTTAGTATAATAATGAATGGTTAATCAAAGTTATAATAAGAAAAATCACATGTGTTCTTAAGGTTTAGTAAATCCTTTTCTCACATCATTTCTTAATCAATCAAGTGATTATATGACCTAGTAAATATAAAAGGTACTAATATATGAAGTGTGAGAGAGTGTGAGAAAAATGATTAAGATGGAATACACACACATCAACAAATTTTCACTTGAATGGAAATATTATGTAGCTATATGTAGTAAGCAAGTAATTAACCACTAAGAAATTGTACATACAAGAAAAAGGTATAAAATTTTTATAGATTAAAAAAGTAAAAATAGGAGTGTTGTGTAACTCCTAATGCAAGGATTCATCATACCTCCACAAGGGAGAAAAGAGTTACAATTCAAAAATAGAATGTAACTCCTATACAAAATACACCGATGCACACCGATGCATATGACAAATTTTATGACGGAATCATCATGTGTCATATAAATCCTAATAACACCCTAGAGATCTATGAATCACCTAAGGTGAGATGAATCACAATGTGTGAGGGAATAAGACCTAATAAAAGGTAAACAAAACCCATCACACCAAACCCACCCATTCATCATATATTAGGATGAGTCATGACAATTCAAAAAAATAAATGGGTCTCAGTAGTTATGCACGATGAGGTACCCATGTAAAATAAGGATATCAAGCAATGGAAAAATTCCAATGGGAAAAACATCCATTTATAAGAGAGAGAATAATCCCTAAACAACCTTAATAAATATGTGTCATATGGGTCCCGAAAACAAAAAGGCATGATGAGGTACCTTTGTTAAAAGTGTAATATTTCTAGAAGAAGAGGAGGAGGAGACAAATAAGTATACTAGAAAGAATGAAGTAGATGTGAAGTTACAAAGTGAACCTCACCCCAAAAAGATAGTGTTGTTACCAAATCATTGCACCACTGCGAATGGCCAAAATGTGAACAAGATGTTCGGTGTGATTGGGAAACATGGGATCACCTCTCACGCTATGGGACTTGGGCTCAAGGTGAACCTCCGAAGAAGGCCGACTTCCTCTTCCTAAACTAAGTGTTGTACTACTCCTAGTGTAATAAAATTAATGCTCCGATTTTGTATGTTATCTTGGTGAATGTTTTACATCTTGTTATAACTATTTGGAATGAAAGCAAACATGTTAAGATAAACTCTAATCTTAAAATAATGTGTCAAGCTAACTTGATTCTTGCATGTTGTGATCTATTGTATAGACAACAATTATCAGTACTTGTGTGTTTGCTAATGTGATTCTTGCATGACAAATTGTCGTATACTTGCTATAAATTGTCGTATACTTGCTTATACTCTGATCGATTGATGAAGACACCTTGAATCAATTTCATTGATCCAAGTATGCTGAGGGCTTCTGGTGATTTCTGTGTCGATTTACTCTTGAACCGAACCCGAGGTTGTTATGAACGTGCAGCGCCTGATTACAGGTATGAGCAGCTGGCACGTAAATGCCAACGACAGGGGTTCGATTCTTGAGCCCTGTACTGTCGAACTTGGAACCTCGTGAGGCAAGAAATGCCTGGACACGGGTGGCTTTGATACGTGATCCAGAGGACGGAACGTCCTGCTCTGCATTAACGTGAACGTCTGTAGGAAGGCAGGATGGAGGTTGGGTTAGGAGTTGATTAGTGTTAGTGGTTAGTATAAATTAAAAACCTAAACTAATCCTAAGTCCTAACATGCATCCTACACTACTATCCTAAGTGGATTTTTAAATTACAAAAAAAAAAAAGGGGGAAATAAACCTAAGGCTAAACTAAGACCTAGGTTGATCACTTTATGCAACCTAAACTAATCCTAATCTAAAAGGGCGCGCAGACCCTTGGAAGGAGAGGATAAGGATGAAGGAAGGGCATTCATTAGCATTTAATTGGTAAGTCCATACGTGGACAAAGACCGCTTTATGGCGGTGTAGGAAATAGAGGCATCTATTTGGAGATAGAGCCAAATTCAGTTTTGTATGGGAAATTTGAAATTTGAGTTCGCCAACTCAAGTGGCAAGTGGCGTGAAAGTTAGGAAAAGGCAGAGCCTTTAATGCATTGATTGTTCTCGGTCCTCGCGACCAGTTCACCTTGGAAAGTGTATGAGGGAATTTTGATTTTCATTTGGTTGATTCGAGCCTTTGCAAAGTTGCTCTGCATTTGGTTTTTCTGGCCTGGTTCAGTCGAACCAGCTCTTAGAATTTGACACTGTTCTTGGAGATTTTTAAGGCTGTTGCTAAGCCTGAAGAAGAAAGGAGTGCTGGGAAGTTTGTGCTGTCGCCGTGGAAGGAAATAACGCGGAAAACGAAGCTTTCTTCGAGTTCTGGAAAAGAGATTACAGGCATGTTAAGCCCTTCTCTTTAAAAATTCTTGCTTTGTTTAAGTGTCTCATTAAAACAACCCTGCTCTTGGGTTTGGATTCTGTGATTGTTGTCGGGTCGATTTGATTTGGATTTTGTCGATTCTTGCTTCTTTTTTTTGGAAAATGATATGAAGAATCGTTTCTGGTTGCTCGGTTTTGATTTACTTTTTTGCACGAATCAAGTTGGAAATAGATATTCTCTTTCTCTGTTCGTGTTGTGTGGAATTGGGACAGGCTGTGTAATTGTTTTCTTATTGTGTAATCTTTTCCTTGCTGTTGTGTTGGGAACTGTCCTTGTATGTAAAAAAAAAAAAGGAAGTGGAAATACAGCCGTGTATATTGCTATGATTTGGGTTTCGTTGAATCTTGCTGTCATTTTGGAAATAATAAGAAACATTGTCTTTGGCTGCTGAGTTTAACTGTCCTTGTATTTCTCGAATGAAATACCTTCCTGTTGTACTGGTTCGTTTGACAGTAACGGGAAATTCGTCCTGTGTATCTTGAGACTATACACGTAATATGAGTTGTTTTCACTATTGAAACAATCGTTCATTTGCTAACGAACTGGAAGAAAGGAAATAATAGTTGTTGAAGTAGTTCTTATTGAAATTTTCTTTAAGGAAATAGATCCTTTCCCTTGTACTGTTTTGGATTTTGATGGAAGTGGCATTCGGGTTTTCTATGAGTAATTGAACTCGATTTGAATGAAGTAATAGCAATATTTCCTTTGTTGTGCCTGTTCTTGTATAGGAAATGAACGAATACGTACTGGGTATTCGTGAAAGTAGGAAAAAGTTAACTGTTTTTCCTTCTGAAGTTATTAATGAATTGTGTTTCTCCTTGCTGTGAGGATAGGATGATTTTATTGTGTTTTATTGATGCTGTTCGGTCTTCCTGTTCGGATTGTAGACACGATTACAAATTGGTTTGTATTCTGTGCAATAAATGATCATACTTTCTTCTTGCTGTGATGAAAGGTTGATTCCATTGCGTCTTGTAGTTGTGGTTTGACCTTCTGAATTGAACTGTCTTGTGAATGCGAACTTGACGTGGATTTCTGTATAAATAAATGGAAAATATGGGAATTAGCTTGTTTTCTGAGTCTGTCCTGACTGTACCAAGCTTACGCAATTAACACCCTATGCGGGTTTGCCTTTATTAAGGTATTGATATATGAATATTATATTTTGAGTTCTGTACTTCATTAAGAAAATGGAGAATGTTGTTTTGGAATTAACGGTTGATCGAGATAGAACTCGAATTGGATATCCATTGTTTGTGGTATATTGGATTGAAACTGTACAGGCTATGTGAGTTTGCTTTTCAATGAGAACGATTGTTCTGTTATCTTTATAAGTTGAGCTGTCATGCTAAGATGAACACGATTTGGGTGTTTGATTTCATTTTGAACAAAATGATTGTTTCTTAATGAAATTATAGGGAAATGAATTCTTCTCTTTTTGCTATTTTTGACTCTGAAAATAACATTGGAGCTTTACTGTGCATAAGAATTTGGTTTTGCTGTAGGTAACAGCAATGTGTAATTTGTTATTATGAACTGTATGCATCTTGATCTTGCTTGTTCCATGATGAATGCGATGTCTTACTAACCTGTTTTGATATTCGTATGAACCGGAATTAAAGGAAGTATTGGTAAGGGCGATAAGTTCTTCCTTGTTTTCGTTTAAAACGGATTATAAATGAAATTATTCTTGTTGCCGGAAAGTGAATTCCGAATGGATTTTGTAAGTTTCACTCTGAACTGTTATCTTGATTTGTCTTTCGTTTGGATTCCATTGTTAGGACAGTCATGTGGAAAGAAATAGAGATATGGATGAATGACTTGGAAAAATAACCTTTTCTTCTTTCATTCAATTGGAAAGCTGTAATTCGTGAATAATGAATTTTGTAGTGCTTAGATAGGATGCATGAACTGAAAGGAAAGTAATGAATTTACATTTCAGTTAGTTTCATCCTTTGCATTTATTGTTATTGAAAGGCGTGGAAAAGATAACAGTGTGTTATATCAGCAGTAAGCTATTTATATTTTTAACTGTGCAAATATTGTGAATTAAGATTTGTAACGGTTATGTGGAAATGGGACAGCAGTCCTTTGGCTGATTGTGATGATATTTTGATAGTTCAGTTGTTATGCTGATCTTTCTTTTGTACCTATTTCGTGATTGATGTCTTACTGTCGTTTCATAAAAGCAGGGTTCTTTTATTGAGACAGTTAGTTGAAGCACCTTATTTTAAGGATAAGTGCTTAATATGCTCAGTTCATTGAACTCGACCCGGCCATAAATCATTTTGCAGATGGAATTTGATTAGAATGAAGACATGGCTATTTTCTGATGCTTCTTGATTAGTTGAAGATAAATTGTAATTGTTGCTTTTATTCCTCTTCGAGGAATTGTGGAAAGAAGAAAGTATATTCTTCTATCTATGAGTTGTATTGATGTTTTATGTAAACCATGCCCATTCAGTTGGATTGGCAAATGTACAGATTATGACATGAAATGTTGAATACAATTACAAGTGTGATATTTTAATAATTATATCAGTTTGATATTGTTGGCTAAATTGGAAATATAATGTTATTTCTTGATTTGGATTTGCTTCATTGTCCTTGGATGGATGTTAAATGAAACTGATATCTATTCTTATCTAAATGCAACTTTTAAGTTGAAAAATGCAATTAGTTCATACTTGGGTAAAGATGAATTTTTAATTGACATTAAAAAGGTTTAAGAAGAATATGATTCCATAATCGAAAGGTATTCAGGATTAGCTTAGGAGCTAAGGAATATCAATTAACTTCGGAATAATCGAACTTCGCTTTCGAACTCCATTAATGATCTCGTATGCTAAATTCAGAATAAAGGATATAGGATAAGTATATCCATAACTAATGGACCTTAACTATATGACGTTAAGGAGAACAAATGAATACATTTCTCGAAATTTAGACCTCGTATGAATGACGTCTAATAAGTTAATATTCTGAATTTAGTTGCAGTTGAGAAAATCTTGGCTAAGTTTAATAGGTTAAACTTATCACGTCCGTCGGTACGGACCGCTTAATCCAATGATTAAGAAGTGAACCAAGTAGGGAAATGCAGCCCTTCGACACGAAGGAGAAGATGCATAGCAAGTTAATGGACGGATTTAGTCCCTCTTAGCCCTATACAACTGTAACGGAAACGAGGATCAAGGGATCAGCGTGGATGCTGAAAGTTGATTTTAATTATTAAATCGTATCCAAATCACTTGAGCAGGATGTGTATTCTCGATGGGAGAATTTCAGGACATTGGCATACGCCGCCGCCTACAAAGCAGGTGTCTCCATGAAGACGGGGTCTTCATGACGACACAATGTTGTAGCTGACATATTGCAATGCCCTCCCGAATTAAAACATCAAGAATACATAGGCTGAATGTGAAGCTCTTAGCAGGGGATAGGAGTATGATCTGGTATACGGAGTGACTCCGGAATACTAAAGATAACTAGACACACGGAGTCGTGGGGAAACGACACCGTATGTCTGCGTATCTTTAGTTACCAGGAGTGCCTTCCTATACCCGTTCATATTACTAATTGGAATTGGAAGTTTAAAACTGACCTTAAACGAAGAGGACTGGTAGGAACCAGGAAAGACCATTCTAGATAACAGGTGAAGTGAGGTGAAGGACGTATTCCGTTGATGTGTATCACATCCAGGAATATGATCATGCAAAGCATGTGAAAATCTTTGGCCAAAGTATCGCAATTGCTGGTTGCGTTGTCCTTATCACTTAATTTAAGATGCAGGATGTCAGATGAATATCAGTAATAGATATTCAGATAGGCTTCTTAAATGGATCACTTCGATAACCGGAAACGGTTATGAGAACAGGTATATATAATATACTATGCATAAACGAACATGAAGGATCGGTTGTTGCCGAGTCATGAAATGAAGGATCGTTGAAACTCCGAGCCATGAAAATGGAAGATCGGCGGTTCCTCGAGTCATTTACAGAGCATATAGAATCTGTTATAAGATCAATGGCATTGAATGTGTGTTCCATATGGTAAATATGCGAAAGCAGGGAACATTCGCTTTAAAAAGAAATTGTGTGATCCAAACCGTGTTGTTTGGGCAAAGAACAATTATTAAAACTTGAACGTGTGTTTGAATTTTATAATTCATAACAGAGAACGTTATCAAAAAAAAAAAAAAAAAAAAATTCCCTTGTTCGTATCTTAAAATGGGGATGTTACAAAAATGGTTATCTAGACCTATGTTAACATTTTCATGGGTTTTAGAGAAAGATATTTGCAAGAAATGAAAATATACTTGGGAATGGTGATGCACCAATAAAAGGGATTGCTAGACTTAGGAAGGGTTGATTGGAAGAGGGTGTGTGCACCACAAGTCAACTTCACCTACTGCAACTTAGAGAGGGTAATAGAATACCATAGACTAGGAAGCATGTGTTCCCTTTGTTAAACTCAATCAGACACAACAATATATCAGTCTTCTAGTGAAGAAGGATGAACTTGAGAAGGGTGAATAAGCACCACAACTCAACTGCATGCAATACTCCACCACTTGATAAGCACAAAACTCCAAGAACCTGCAATAGAAATGTGAACTTACACAATGTACCTGTAAGCATGAGAAAGGCACAAAGAAGTATAGAAGGATGAAAGGACCGAGATTAGTCACAAAACACACACTTTTATTACTTCAACAATGTGAAAAATGCATCATACATTCAAAAGAGGAAATGTTTGCCATTACAATCTTGGAAAAGGCTTGAAAGTTCCCTCAACATATAAGGACAACTTGCAGAAGAAGGAGGTTTCTTGAAAAACTATACACTTGTCTTAGAAGTCTAACTTTTCCAACCCCTTGGAATGAGCTCTTCATTTACATTTATAGAAAATATCAGTTGTGAGAGGGGAGAGGAAGTAAGCCTAAATTTTGGGCATTTTTCCTCCATGATTGACTACATCATTAATTGCACATGAAAGGAACATTCCATCATGCTTCATGAATTTCAAAGGTTGAATTTATCCACCATTTAAATAAAAATAATATTTTTAATAAAATATTTTTTAAAGATAATAATATTTTTAATAAAATATTTTAATAAAAATAACACATGCCTTCCGGTGGGAAAAAGTTACATTGGATGGGGTTTTGGAAATGGCTCACCAGCTATTTTAGCGAGCTGGATGGTGAGTAGCTTATTTAATATGGCAAACTTCTAAATTTATTGTATGGGTACATGACCCCATGCTGTCCTCGTGGATTTATTCACCAAAAATATCAAGTATGACACCTACCTTTTGATCGGATTATTACCATGTGGACACTGACATTGATGCCACCAAATTCTTCAAACAAATCGAACCATGACTTGACATCAACCCACTCAGCCAGTGACTTGGCCATGCATTTTATTGATTAATGGAAAATGTTTTCGTAGCTCAGAAAATGCATCACCATATCGACATGTCCTCTGCCATCCCCCGAGTTCTTTGGGTGAGCTCCATGTGTTACACATGATTCTCGAACCAAGCTCCATTCACGTTTCATCACCAAAAGAGTTGGGGCCATCCTATAAAGACTTCTCAACCACTAATTGGTTACCTTGTGCTTACTAGAAAAACCGCCATGTGACTTAGCTTGGTCACCACTCTTTTACCACGTTGGGCCGAGCATCTCGTAATCTACCATCTGCCAAGGTATACGCCATTATTTCATGTCCAACATGGATTTTTCACTACGCAAGTCCGAAGTGGGGAATCTGGGGTTTTGAGACCATTGATTCCTATTATTTTCCAACAACACGTCTAAGCCTCTCAAGCTCTCTGGATCCTGTCGGCTCAACAAATCCCAAGAGAAAATCAAGTGAGTAGATTTCCATCCCCTTGTATGGCTCGATACCATGAGATTTTCATTTTTCCTTTCCCACCATGGCTTTGTCTCAAACTTTGGATTACGTGACACTGAGTTGTCCCTTCGTGCCCACATCTGCAAAGGATCCTTGTCATTTTTTTTTCACGAACTCGATGAGATCAAAGGATAATCCCTCTACTATACTAAGCCAATCTAATGCAGTCTAGCTGATCCTCAAGCTTGACCTTTTCTCGCTCTGGTCCTAAAAGAAATGACTCCCCATAATGAATCTGATCCTGAGATTGCTTTCATTTCTTTGGAAACACTGAGCTCCTCTTTATCTATTCTTTATTCTCGATTGAGATTTGCTTTCTCTCTTTGAACTCATGTGAGTCAAGCCATGACTTTTTCTTGTAATGCTGAGTTATCCTATGTCAAGTCCCACTTGTCAAGCGAGTCACTCGCTTCTCTGAATTGGCCTTATCCTTACTCACCCAATTGTCGCCATGGCTTGATTAACTCAGGCTGACTCGGCCATTTTACTTTTGGGTTATTAGAAACACTTTTTCAACATAATTATTCTCTAAAAATACATCTTTTGGCCGAGCTCCTTTTGTCTGCATGATCTTCAATGAGTATCTTGGGTATACCTAGCCCAAGTGCATCGAGGTAACCTTCTTCTCGGCTTCATGCCAACTCGCATGAACTATAATGAAATTCGATCGTATCATTTTATCATTCCTTTGGGATTTCATTGAGATGGATTACATTCCTGTGTGTTTTCTTCTTCATATCAATATGATTAGAATTCCATGTAATTCAGCCTTCTTGTATGATTTCGAGCTCAAATGAGCTCTTTATTGTGTGAAATAGACATCTCCAACCTCCGAGATGTGAACTGTGAGATTGATTATATGACTTGATGATATGAATTTACTGAACTTGCACATATCAATTCAACTCGTCACATGGCTCAAACAATTCCCATTTTTTCGATCAACTTGACCTTTCTCATTCAACACAAAACTTCACCATCTTCACCAATGATGAGCTCTTATGATTCGATTAGACTGGCTTGCTTCTTTTGCTGCCACTCACCTATTCAATCTGAGCTCGCAACTCAAATCCCTTTTCTCTCCCAAATTGATCCTATGCTAAGATTCACCACCAACGTTTCCATTGATGACCCAGCTCCTGAAAATAGCTCAACCCCGATCTTGTCTCCTCATGAAGGTAACTTAGTTGTGCCCGATTTACTTGTTTACATGATGACTCATCACCACTACTTGGTCATTAACCACTCTAACGTCACTCTGACTCAGGTGGTGACTTATCGACGGGCCTGACATACCACATTGACTAACCCGAGATAAGTCCTAGTCTTCCCTAAAAATTTATCCACCGTTGGCCTTTTTAGCTCGGGATCCTAAACATTGTTTTTCCAAGCTCTACTTGGAGTGGGGAATCCATATTTTAGATCCCCATGGGCACAAGAGCTTGAATTTAATTGGCTAATATGTATTAATTATCCCATTGCCCATGCTCTCCGAATTTCCCATGTCTATGATTGGAGTGGGAATTTTTGCACCATTATTCCCACTCAATTGGCAATGAATCCAAGGTTTCCCAAAACCCACATTTCCACCTTTGTCTTAGCTTGATTGAGTGAATTCTCACATGGTCATGGCTCGGCCTTAGCCTCCATCATCTGCTTGATTGCAACTCGGTCGATTCATTCCCAAGTCTTCACCGTGTCACTTCTACAAGATGGCCTTTGCTGCATTGCGTTGAGTGAGCCACGAGCAACCTAGCTCCCGAGCTCAACCCCAAGCTCATCTGCATGCACACGGTCATGGATTGGCCTTATATGATATCAGTTTTGTGGATCCTTTTGTAATGTTTTATGCTTCACCGAGTAATCTGGCTCGAGCCTGTCAAATTGATCTCTAATGATAAATGATCGAGTTCTCAACCGAGATAAAACTAAGTTGAGCTCAATTTGACCCCGTTCAATGCTAGGTGAGCTCACCTATGTAATTTATTAATTATTTTATCACTTTATCTTTGTGATGACCAAAAATGGGCCCCAGGAACAATGTCATGATTTGATTGTAGTCGGACCTCGTTGTCCAATTTTGTCATGTGTGCAAAATTGGATAACAGATAACACAAGCGAGGATACTTAGCTTCGGTGAAGGGATCGATAAGGAAATATGTAACATGATATGAAGTCTAAAAATCTATGATTTCTTCGAGAAGATTGTCGATGATGTGGTATTCCAAATGTAGACTAAATAATGTCCATCCACATTAAAAATGTTTTTTCCTTTGGAAAAATAGAAATGGTGTACTAAAAGTCCACCCACTCTGCGAAGGAAATTGAAGGAAGTAATATGAATAACTCTTAAGTTGGTCCACCACCAAACATGACATAGGCATGGAAAATAGGTGCTCAAGAGTGAAAGGTAATGTAATTGAAGTAGAACTATCAAAGTATGGGTATGTATCATTTAATAAATGAATGTACATATGAAGTGAGGGCATAACCTCCATAACAAGTAAAAATAGGATACACTAACAAAAGTGGATCAATAATGATCTCTAAAATAGTAGAAGTGATATAAATCCCAAAAGGGGGACTCCTATCAAAGGATATGAAGGAATCTTCCAAAGTATGAATGTGTTAAGGCTCTACAAAAGGAAGAGCAACCCCTGTCTTTGGAACATAAGTAGACTCTACGAAAAGACAATTGAGGTCCAAAAAAAGTCATCCCAAAAGGGTTTCTTGATAGATAAAGAATAAATGTACAAGTATGTATCATCAACACAAGAAGTAGGAGGATTAGAAGACACGCCACTCACTTGGCTATGGAACAAAGGACTATGCAATAAAGTTATGAGGATGGGCACATGTATTCCTAGTATCGATAGATCTCTAAAGGTGGAAGAGTATAGAGGAGCTTTAAAATTCTCTAAAGGGTGAGTGGGAGAGGGAGGAGAGGTATCCTCATTATAACTCTCCTCCTTAGAACAAGAAGAAACATCCCGATCATTAGAAATGTAAATAGGAAAATTTGTGTCATAAAAATATCATCACATGAATTAGGTGAGGAAATAATGGTATCGAAGGAGTAGTAACATAATATTTGAAGGGTCTCTAAATAAGGATTGAATAATGATTCAAATAGTGTGAGGATACCCCATGTGAACTACATGATGGTGGAGAGGCATGGAAACATGTGTCAACAAGCAACCATAAACCTGATCACAAGTGTTGAGCCAGTCTTCAAGCTGATATGGATCATTGGGTGTAGGTACTTGTCCATACAAAAAGGATAGAGGCCTTTATGAGTAAGGTAATGTTCCATGCTTAAATGCCATGATGCATAATTATCCATAACAAAACATGCTCAAATGGACGTCAAAATCAGCTGAAAAATGTGTCTATAATGAAAGAAAATAGAAAAGGGTGAGAACACACATAAGGTGGCAAGACTCGGACTTAGTTGAAAATGCGTCGTGTGTGATTACACACCCTAAATCAATATTTAACCCTCCTATTTATGCACTTTATAAATAGTGTGTTGGTTACAATAAGGTGTGTTCATGAATCTTGAAACAATTGGACACTCAATTTATATTAGGTGAAAAATTATGTAAGTGTGGAGTCTAAAATAATTTTTAGTCAAATTTAGTGAAACAACACCGTAATAAGCACAATATAGGTGAAAACAAGAGAAAGGGGGAAAACTAAATTCCATGTGAGAAATAACATATCACATCTCATAGAACTCCCTTTCTCGCAGGATGTGGTAGACATGCTCTCTATCCCACACGTAATAATAAGATCACTACAAAGAAAAATGACACCTGAAAGAGTAAAAAACCTCCCAAAATGTGAAAAAACCTCCCGAAATTCACTACACACCTTAAAAAAGGTCTATAAACCTCTATAATATTCCTTAGGGACACATTAATGATTAAAATTCCAAAAAAAAGGGGCCTCCGTACAATGAGAAAACACACTAAAACACCTCTAAAACATGTTATCCAAAAATCTCAAGTAATGCTAATTTTCAAATATTTTTGTAATTTAATTAATTGCTAAAGGAAAATGAAAAAATTAAAGGGGTTTAAATTTTAAAAAATAGCCTCTAGATTGATTAAAAAATGAACTATATATTTAATAAAAATAGAATAATGCTAAACCCTAATTACGTAATCACATATGAAAAATAAATGCTAAGGTACATATTTTACACAAACAATAAGCTAATAAATATGAAAGCCTAAGTACAAAAGAGAGAGAGGAAATGACTTACCTAATTTACACTTGATGTCAAGACTTTCCAGATCGAGAACATGATAAACATCAAGGGTATACTATCCCTACTATACATGATAAATTCTAGAACCATCGGATAAGCCTAGACCAAGGCACTGGACTTGGTTAGGGGTTCCTAGCGCTAGAGTCTGCTTATGTATGCGTGCGTCTATGCAGGAGCTCGAAACCTGAATTTTCTAGTGTTACAAGATTATCACTATTGGTCACATGTATGTCACACATTGAACACATAATTCACTTGTAACCTACAAAGATATGATGACCTACAAAACCCTTAAACTACATCAAATCCTAAAAAGAAACGATGCAATATGGGGATTCGTGATCACCCCTGACGGTCACCCAACCGAGTAAACTTACAACCAAGTGTTTTACTACATCTTAGACTCCATGTAGTTTTTGTGAGTGTGTGATAGATTTGTTCCCTAGGAATCCTTTGTGCAAGTACACATGATAGTAGATGATATCTAGATGTAATAATGTAAATAGATGTGTGGATGGAAAAATGAACTTCCCCTTCCTATGAAGTGTATGTAGTCTCTTTTCCCTTGAGTGAAAGATAGATGGATGACTTTGATGCTCTTAGATGCCTTTAGATCCAACCTTAGGTGGTGATAATATATGCTTAAATATTGGTCCTTTATTTTTGTCACATAACTTTGTATTTATATGATTCCTTTGTTTAAATTTTGTAATTGACATCTGGAAGGCCGACCCATAAGAAAATAAGATACCCAAAAGATAAAATAGGTCCAAAAAGAGCAAGTAAGGTGGAAAGAGGTCGGGGCACCCAAAGTGAACATGGGCACCTAGGCACTAGAATCCCGGTGGTGTTGGTGTCCGAGTAATAAAAGATAAGAAAGTGAAATAACAACATGGATGTAAGTTGTAAAATGATATAAAGTAGAAAATAAACTAAGCAAAGAGGCCAAAGGTAGTACATCAATTCTTGGTTTTCTCTTTTAGGAATTATATGAATGCAAGTATGCTTTTAGGACCTAGAAATGTACCATAGTGCATGATTTTTTATCTAAATTTTCCCCACTTTATGTTGTTGAGTGAATAATTGATAACATAAAGTAGAAAAGAGATGCGTACTGATAACCATGTAGAATGTTATGGCGTTAGCATGTCGAGGAAGCTAAGAAAGAGGAAGTGACCCTAGGGGTAAAGCATATTGTGTTTTTACCTATTGTTGTGCTTGATGCTTGAAGGCTACTTTTTTCGCATATTAAGGATAGACCTACAAAATAAGAGAGAAAGAGTAATCAAAGTCATGTATTATGAAAATACTTTAAAATTATGTAAATGTGTAAAGTAGGAAAAAGAAAATGTGCACTGATGATCATGAGTGTAAAACGATAAAAGATGTCTTGAAAATGCTATATAAGAGCGAGTTTTTTTGGTGATCTCACACCAAGAGTGAGTTTTTTGGGCGATCTCACTCAAAGAATTTTTTTTTGGGCGATCTCATACCAAGAATGAGTTTTTTTGGGTGAGTTCATGCCAAGTGTGATTTTTGGGTGATCTCATGCTAAGTGTGAGTTTTGGGGTGATCTCACGCCACAAAAGAAGAGTGTTGGGGAGATAGGTCTAGTGTTACTCTCCTTCCATGACTACTTCATGAAATTATACACCACTACAGATGGTGTGATCGTATTTAGTTCCAATTTGTACCATATTTAGTTCCATGGATAAATGGACAAAGAATGCATTCTACTTGCTGGAGGACTATGCCTATTTTGTGAAAGTTGATCTTTGAATTTTTAAAAATTGTGCTGATTTGAGAAAGTAATTATATCTTCCCTAGGACATGGACACTTAGGAGAGGTCAGGATCACCCAGGTGCTAGTGTCTCGTAGCTGGTCATTTGTGCTTTTGCTAAACTAAGGACCAAAGTAAGATTATGGGCCATTTTTGTAACTTTAGTTTTTAAGTTCTGTGATGAACTGTACTATGTTGTAGCTTTGAGATGTTGTACGGGGTGATTGATTCACCCAATGTATGACCCCCTTATTTGGGGTGCATATGATGTCACTAGGAGAATGCGGTCTAGATAGAGGACCCGATGATAATCTAAATCATATCCCTCTAGGGGGAGGGAATGTGCATGGTGGAAACCAAGGCACATGCAAAAAGATGGCTAGTAATGTGTTATTAGAAATGCTAGCAAGAATGTCATAGAAAAATAATGTAATAAACTAGTGTGTAGAAAAAAAGAGACTACAAAACTCTGGGTTTCATACATGGGACATTTCTCACAATTTCATAATACAATCAAGGCCGAAGTGGCCAAAAGCATATAATGTACATACAAGACAAAGGGCATAGTCCAAAAACAATGATATACAATAAAAATCAATGGAAAAGAGTAACAAGCAAAGTATAAGACAACCATAGTGGAAAATAGTTCTGTAAGACAAATAATACACATGAAGAACTTGTTAGCATGTTAGAATTATAAATAGTATGTTAAAGGGTGCATAGATCTATGTAAAGTAGTGTGTTAGTAATAATAGGAAGTAGTAAATAATGAAACAATAACACATGTGATATAAAAGAGTAGTAAATGTAGATGCCCCCAGGAGCCTCAATGGGACTGGTAAGAGGTACCATGCCAAGCATCATTGCTACATGTAAAGATCTCAGAAGGTTTACATACATAACTAGAGAACAAGTGAATGTGCATGTGTATATAGAAAAGATAATGCCATACTAGATATCCGTCTAACATAGTAAGAAACGTGTAACATGTGAGTATAATAAAATAATAATAAGTGTAACCAAGATATGCAATATGCAATGTATGAGTCAGATGGAATGGTATGTAAAGTGAATGTGATAGGAGCAGTGTGCCCCCAATGAATGTGTATGAATGTGAGATGAGGTTCATTTATAAAATACCCCTCAACAATCAAGAATGAAACATAGAACAAGAGTGCATCATCGGGAAATGGTTTGATAATGTGCACTAGAAAAATATGATCAATGAATCATAAAGAGTAGAAAGTGTAAATAAGGTGAGGTTCATTTCAAATTTAGACCCTCAACACTAAGCTATGAACCATGGAACTAGACTGCATCATAGGGTAGTATGATGTGTGATAATGCAGATGCTAGAAAGATGAATCATGAAGAACAGTGTGAAATTTGTAGTGTGTGAGTATTATGGATGTATTAAGCCCTCAACAAATCAAGTGTGAAACTTAGCACAAGGCTGATTCATAGGGTGATGATGATACAAAGTATATTAAGTCATGTAACGATGCTTAGAGATATGAAGTATGAGGCGTGAAACATATAGTACGAATGAGAGACACCTCGAGAATGCTAGGTGGGGAAGAATGAGCATGATACCCCAAGTGCATGATATAGAGAATAATCAAGTAACATCATGTAAAAGATCATCATTATCATGGTTGAAGATAAATAGAGAAGCGTTAGAGACCTGGTAAGCAATATTATGGGGTTGATCATGTAAGGAGCCATTACGGCGTAAATTGTACATGCCCATTGCATATTCTTCATTAGTGAAAGGTGGTAGTGGAAAACCATGTGCATACCAGTGAGTAAGGTTTTGTGTATAGCTGAGAAATGAATCATTGAAAATAGAAACATGACTAAAAGGCATGGGAAATGTGATATCAATATGATTAGGATCCAAAGTGCCACCAATGTAGTCAAGCCAAGACTTCCCAAGTGTAAGTGGAGAAGTGTGAGAAGTGTGTGCAACAAAGACTGATAGATGGAAGACGTAAAGGCCATAAGCAACAATGATATGAACATATCCATGATAGAGGTGAGGAGAATGAGGTGGAGGGAGGATATCATTGAGTGTGAATCCTAACCGAGATAAACCATCATACGTGTAAAAAAATATCAAAGCAAGTGGGATCAAATGGAATGTGGTGCCAATAAGAGTTATTTATGAAAAGAGTGCATGTGAAAGGAGGTAATGTTGATGCAGAGTGGACGTGGGAAGATGAGGAAGATGGTATGGTGTCCAATGTATAAATATTCCCTCGAGAGGAGGAAAGTCAACAGTGGATGCAAGATGCTCCGTGAGTTGATAATCATCAATGGGATGCACTAAAGTAGTAGAAATTGGAGTAGGTAATGTAGTGATTGGGTCTAGGTGACAATATTTGAATGGGTCACAGTCAGAAATGATAGTATGTTCAAATCCATCATGTAGGAATTTAACACACCAGTGAACTATAGAAGGCACTACCTACATAGCGTGAAGCCATGGCCTACCAAGTAAGAAATTGTATTAAATGAATGAATCTATAAAAAAAACACTTTGTAGGAAGATTTTTGGGCCAACGGTAAGAGGTAAAGTGATAGTGCCTATGCATGGATGTGTAGAAGAATCATACACACGAAGAGAAATAGATGATGGGATAACATCTATTAAGGAAAGGCCAATGTTTTGAAGGAGTGATAAAGTACAAAGATTGATCTTAGATTTATTATCAACTATTGTCCACTTGATGCCCATGTTATAGATGCGAGCTAATATATACGTGGGAGGATCATTATCATAAATGGAAAGAGAAGTAATGACATTAGATGGAAAATTAAGTTGTTTTGAAAATGCAACTACGAATAACTGATATACAAGGTACATATCAATATTGGAAGGAATACGGGAAGGCCTAGGAGGAAAAATGGATCAATATGAGTGGAAAAAATATTTTTTCAATGAGGAGACCATAGATGAAGCTATAGGTATGTCTATTGATGGCCTTAAAATTTTAAGGGAAAAATCTAGAAGGAAACACAAAATTTCCACTTTTTTTGGTCCTGAAGAAAAAATCCTAATGTATGATGATGGAATAACAAGAACTTATCTTCCATATCATCGGGATGATGTTTCTCTTGTGGTTATAAAGTATCTCACACTTAAGGGTAAATTTAGGAAGATATTTTCTTATCATATGTCCATTCTAAATTTTTTGAGAAGAAATCAGGAGATGATTTTTTTTTTTTTCTCATTAGATCCCTAACCTCCTCTATATGTGACTACCAAAATGAAAAGAAGGATACCCCTCTCCATGATGGATTGATTTCACTACTATTTAAGAAAGGAAAAATCTTGATTTGCCCCAACCTCTTGAAAAAGGGAGGATAAATATGATAATGAAACCATAGTGGCTCATATGAAATAGAGGAAAAAGGGTGGGCAATAGGATGTCCTAGATGGCATTGTTGACATCCTATGTAACATGAAACAGAGAGACATAGGAAGATATGAGAGTGTTATTAGATGGGAAGAGATACCGTGGAATGGGAAGCCCATATCCTCGCAGTATAATCCATAGGGAAATCATCCTCGTGATTAATAAAAAAATTGTCCAAGAAGTTAAAGACTCTGTCATCGAAAATTGAAATTAAAAATAGGATAATTAGAGGGCTGAATGCTGAGATAATCATGCAGGAAAAAAGGATCTTAGTTCTTCAAGATCAGATTACTAAAGTTGATGTTGAGAAGGGCAAGGGTAAGATGCAACTTGAGATGAGTAGCTCAGATGATGAATAGATCAAGGAGATGGAGGAAAATAACACCAAGGATACTCCAAAAAGAGTCATCATTAATTGGAAATATGATATGGGAGTGGGCACAAGAAGGAGAATTAGAAACAAAGCTCCCTCGAGAAAGATGGACCGATGGCCAACCTTTTGCTACCCTTTTTTCTCGTGTTTCTTTTTCCATGGATTTTTGATCTTGTTGCCTCAAAGGTCTAAGTATTTCTATATTAAAAATTATATATATAATGTAAGTACTTAGACCTAGTGTGGTGTTGTCCTATTTTGGTGGCATTGTTAGTCAAGATTGTTTGAGTTCGTGCTCTTGGTTTCTTTTTGTTTGGCATTTATGCCCTTTTCTCTATTTTGTGTAAAGGGTTTTTTTGGGTCCCTTCAAACAAACTCTTAGTACCTTATCTAAAAAAATATTGTTAGGAATATGATTATTATCCAAGAGAGAATTTATTTTAGCATTACAATCGGATTAAATTGCAAGAAATAATGAATGGATATATCCATGGTGAGAGGATCCTAGGATGTTGAAAAAATAAGAAGAAATATCCAAGAGTGTTTGAATAACGGGTTCACCAAATGATTTAAAAAATAGAATAATTCTAAACCCTAATTATAGAGTCACATATGATAAATAAATGCTAATGTACATATTTTACACAAGTAATAAGTTAATAAATATGACACCCTAAGTGTAAGAGAGAGAGGAAATGACTTAGCTGATTTACGCTGATGTCGAGACTTTGTAGAGTGGAAAAACTGATAAATAGGAAGGGTAGACTATCGCAACTATGCACAATAAATTTTAAAACCATAGGATAATCCTGGACCAAGGTGCATAGATTGGATTAGGGTGCATAGGCACTAGAGTCCATGCTCTCGGTGCATATGTTGCGTAGGATCTTGGAACTTGATTTTTCTCGGTGTTGCAATATTGTCATTGATAGTCATTATTGGTCTCCCGTATATCACACCTCGATTGCAAAATTCACCTATAACCTACAAAGAGATGATGACCTACAAAACACTCAAACCGCATCAAATCATAAAAAAATATGTAATATGGGGATTGATTGACCTCGGCGGTCACCTAAATGAGTGAAATTATTACCGAGCATTGCACTACATCTCAAACTCCATGTAGTTCTTATGAGTGTGTTATAAAATCATGCCCTAAGAAGCCCTTGTGTGAGTGCACGTGATAGCGAGTGAGAGCTTGATGTACTAATGTAAATAGATGTGTGGATGAAAAACGAACTTCCCCTTCCTATGAATTATATGTAGAAAATGCAGTTCCTTATCCCTTGAATGAAACCTAGATGGATGCCTTTGATGCTCTTAGATGCCTTTAGATAAAACCTTAGATGGTGATAATAGATGCTTACGTCTTGGTCCTTTATTTTGGTCACATAGCTTTGTATTTATATGATTTCCTTGTTTGAATTTTGTAATTGACAACTGGAAGGCCGAACCATAAGAAAATAAGATACCCAAAAGATAAAAGAGGTCCAAAAGATTGAGTAAGGTGGAAAGAGGTCACGAGCACCTAGAGGGCATGAGGGCACCTAGGCGTTGACATATCGGCTTAGTGCTTTGGTGTTTAGAGTCATAAAAGATAAGCAAGTGAAATACCGACTGGGCTATAGGGTGTAAAAGTCTAGAAAGAATACAAGAAACCAAGAAAATAGGCCAAAGGTAGCTATCAATTATTGTTTTTCTGGCTTAGGAATCATATGAATGCAAGTATGATTTTAGGACCTAGAAATGTACCCAAGTGCATGATTTTGTGTCTACACTACCCCTAAGAAAATTATTATGACCTGATTAGAAATATTTTCCTTTTTGTAAAATTAAAAAGACCACATTAGATTAAATTAATACAGGCTAGATTTAAAAATTATAACCTAAGTTATAAATTATAACTATGTCTATACAATTTGAGATGTGGGTTTGAAATAAAAACAAGAGGGAAAATAAATTTCAAAGCGGGCCAAAGATCGTATGAATGCCACTTGGAATAAGGGAAAGGGATCAAGGAAATGAGTGTTCCAATGTATGAAGGGGGTTATAATGTTTGGGAAAATGCATGACAAGGTCAGTTTAAAACAAGTTGATATCACATACACATGTTCGCAGAGGAGTGGTCAAGCTTAGAATAAAATTAAGACAAGCCGAGTAGGGAGATGAAAAAGGTTTGTGAGAAGGTAGGATAAAATAATTACACATGCTTGATGACATGAGGAGTAACCAAATTATGATAGGAGAATGTAGGGGCTCGGTGAGCTCCGAACCGATGAGATATTAGAAATCAGAGCTCTATGTGGAGATTTTGAAATAAAGAGAGATTACCAAATAGGTTTGATTCAGGATCCAAATGACCTCAAGCCGGGGAGAGATAAGAGGATATCAAATAATATACGAGCTAAGGTTAGATTGATAGAAGGATCTAGGTTGAGTGAGCCGAGGCAGTGTGCTGATGTGGTGTTGTCGCTAGATCACCGCACCCTCTCGAATGGCCAAAATGTGAACATGATGTTTAGTGTGACTGGGAAACATGGGATATCCTCTCAAGATATGGGACTGGCTCAAGGTGAACCTCAGAGAAGATCGGCTTCCTCTTCCTAAAATAAGTGTTATACTGCTCCTACTACAATAAAATAGTTATTTAGATCTATGCTAACTTTTCATGGGGTTTAGGGAGAGAGGTTTACAAAAATGAAACTATACTAGGGGATGGTGATGCACCAAATAAAGGGTATCACTAGAATTAGGAAGGGTTGATTTTAAGAGGGTGTGAGCACCACAAGTAAACTTCACCTATTACTGACTTAGAGAGGGTACATGATACACCAAAATAGGAAGCATGCATTCCCTTTATTAAACTTAATAAGAAAAAATCTCTAAATCTTCAAGTGAAAATAGATGAACATGAGAAGGGTGAACAAGCACCACAACTCAACTACATGTAATACTCCACCACTTGATGAGCACAAAACTCCAAGAACTTGCAATAGAAACTTGAACTTACACAATGTACTTGCAAGCATGTGAGAGGCACAAAATAGCATAGAAGGATGAAAGGGATAAGATTAGTGAAAAAAACACACTTCTATTACTTATATAACATGCAAAATGAATCATACATTCAGAAGAGGAAATGATTTGGATCACGCCTTATAAGGAGGCTTGAAAGTTCTCACAACATACAAGAACAACTTGCAGAAGAAAGATGATTCTTGAAAAACACATACTTGCCAAAGATGTCTAACTGTCCAACTTGTTAGAATGAGTTTCCAACTTACATTTATAGAAGAAGTTGAGAGAGAGGAGAGGATTCATAAGTTCCCTTCCTAAATTTAAGGTACATGATGTATTTATTAAAGTTGGTTGAACCAATTTAAGAAACTTCCATCATGTGCTAGTAATGCTATTGACTAAACCCCGATTAATTAAAATAATATTTAAATAAAATATTTTAATAATAATAATAAATATTATTAATAAAATATTTAAAATAGAAATATTAATTTAATTAAAATATGGTGGGCCCCCATTGACTGGTTTGTATTGAAGAGGGAGGGGTCCATGTGAATGGGTTAAAAAGAACCAACTCGGTGGTTGGATCACCGAGCCAACTCACCGAGTTGGTCATGAGCTCCTCCGTCCTTCACCGCAACCGAGATTAGATCCTACCACTGCGACCAAGTTGAGTTCCTCTATCAAAGCCCCCTTTATATACCAATGAACTCCTTCTCACATTGAGTTCCTCATGACCAACTCACCATAGTTGCATCAAACTTTCTATCCACGACCCAAGCATGACGTCCTCTGCTCACCGAGTGATCTATGACCAAGCTCAACACCAAGATATTACTTGTGTGCTCAACACCACCTACCAAGATAGTGATGAGTTCCTAATCTATCACGTTGTTTGAGATATGCTAACTAGACCCACTCTCAATGTCTATCTCGGCTAATGTGTGAGATCTTTTCTACAAGATCTTCTTGTCAAGCTCCCACGAGCCCACTCGAGCTTCTTCAATGGCGTAAACATCAATGTCAAGCACCATAATCATTTTATCTTGGATTCAACTTGGTTCACCGAGTCAAGCTCTTGTCTTCGCGGGATACCGCCGTCATGATCTCGTTCCACATCTGTTTGTCTTGCACTCTCTTGAACAGATTTTACCAACCCGGCTCCTTTAATTTCCACCATAACCAAGCTCCCCGCATCGAGCTCCCAAAATGAGATCTCCACCGAGCTCTAAACTAAGCTCCAAACCAAGATCTATGTTGATTTGGTCCACAACACCTTCCATCTGCAAGCCGACTTTAAACAACTCTCCTCGGACTCGGCTTCAACGACTACTTACATCACATATGCCGAGCTCCTAATGCTACACTTCCCTATTTTCCGAGATCCATTCTCTTCATATATCGAGAAAGCCCCTTGAAATTCCCTAAGTTGACCCTTTTTCACTTTTCACTACGCTTATTGGCATGGTCTCTCAATAGACCCGAGCTCCTCTTAACTTGGACTGAACACATTGAATTTCCATTCATGCTCTCACAGACTTCGGATGTCATTTTACAATATACCAAATGAGCTATTCAAACTCAACTTTTGATCTTTCCATCTTCTTGCGTAGCTTGGTTCCTCGAGCTATTTCATTACTCCCATGACCAATCTCTTAACTGAGCGATGTTGATAACTTAGTCTGGGCCGAGTTGGATCCATGTTGTGTGATTTATCTCATTCATGATCTCCTTCACATGGCCGTTGAAACTAGCTCCATTGATCTCCACTTTAGCCATGATGCTTGATGATTCCATCACCTATATCACATAACGAACATTTCCCACCACTATTCTCTAACTAGGCTCGACATTGAGCTCACACCGCCGATTTTATTTACCTTCATTCTTTGAGTCATTTTCATAAGAGGTCGCTGAGGTGATTTCAAATGAGCTCAATGAACTCACACTAACTTTCCATGCAAGTAAATCGAACAAGCTCTCCTTTAATTTTTGGCCATGTGAGTCCCTTGAGCCATCCACACAAATTTCTCGAGTACTCTACCTTACCAAATCTTGAGTCACATACTTGAGTCATTTTGATGGTTCCTTAGATGCTGCATGCTCTTAGTATGAGATTGGTTCATCATTTCCCCTTTGTGACTCGGGCCATCTATCAATGTGTCACCCCTAACCATCACCATAAGCTTAGCCTCATAAATTTTGGCTCAATGCCAATGTCTAAACAATGATTCCATATGTATAGATTGTCAAGCTATTTCTGTGGAGCATTTCAAACACTAATCCTAAGCTTCCAATTTCTTTCTTATCAAATGAGCCACCGAGTTGGCATTTCCACCTATCTTGATGAGCTTGACTCTACCATTTAAACACCAACCTTGTGAATTTATTCATTGTGCATTCCTTGTTGTCATGAGCCAATGCATCCCCCACTTGATTCTCGTAGCTCATATTGAGCTCGCTGATTCTCGACCCTATTGAACTCATCTGAGCTAAATTTTTGACTTTGGTACTCATTTCAATGGAACACATACCAACATTGCACCTGAAGAGGTCAACACCGAAAAACTCATTCATGGCCTCAATTAACTCACCAAGCTGGTCAAAATAATCAACCTTACATCTATTTAGCTCGACCGAGCTATATTATAGGTTGCTCTCCCTATACATTGTGCAAACTCACCTAGAGCCCCCTTGTATGACCATGATCTTTTCTTGAATGCTTTCAGCCTTCTTTCTTAACACCATGGAATTCATGGAATTTCCTCAGTTCTAAGACATCATGGAATTCATAACAGAATGCCAGAAAATTGTTTACACTGACACTGACAATTTTAACATGTAGACCCCCATTATCTATTTTTGCGTAGGAGGAAAAAATGGATAACATTTTTGGTGACATCTCGGGGATGATTTCCTGCTAAGCATGATTCCAGTAGCCTTAAGTTGTCCATTGGGCATGGAGTTAATGTTGGAATCTTGAAATTGATTTGATCTCTTGTGATATATCCCGAGTCTCCTTGGTATAGGTAATATTACACCTTGGAATGTTAAGCATGAAGTATACTACATATGATGAATACTTGACATCTATGACACACTATGGAATTTTGACTCAAGAAATATTATGAAACTGTTATGGAAACCTTGAACCTTATTCTCTTGTAAAACCTTCCAATGATGATACAATGTGTAATAACAACACAAAACACAACAACGAGGAAAAAAAGATCCCTCTTGAGGAATAAACATCCCATTTGAGGAATAAATATCCCTCTTGAAAACACTGTTGGATGCCTTATTATCAAAAGATTTCTTAACTTTGAGCCTAATTTTTCTCCAAAGTCTTCATAATCTTGTTCCATACTTCCAACTCTATGAGTTCTACAAACTAACTCAGGAGGATCATTCTCCATAACTTCAAGCTGATGAGCCAACTCCAAAGAAGGTAACTCCAAGGAGAGCGGAATTTTTACTTCTCTTCCATATACAAAAATGAAAGGAGAATTTTCAATGGCTCTTTTAGGTGTGATTCGATCTGCCCTTAAGGTAGTCTTAAGTTGTGTACGCCAAGTCATCTTGTTAGTCTCCATTGTGTACTTAATAATCCTTATGATGTTTTTGTTACTAGACTAAGCCAATCTGCTTCCTTATGGATAGTAATTGGATGAATTTTTGAGGTAGACCCCATTTTTAACAGCCCATCCACTCAACTTAATACCAAGAAAGGCCATTGCATTGTCTAAAATGACTATAAATAGGACATCAAACCTTGTCATTATTCCTTCTAAGAAATCAAGAACTGCCTTCTCATTTCTCTCCTTCAATGCTACTGCTTCTATCCATCAAGTAAAATAGTATATCTCAATAAGGACCCATTTATGTTTGTCACTAGATGAAGGATTAATCATTTTGATGAAATCCAAACCCCATTGAACAAAGGGTTGATCCACTTGAATTGGATGTAGTGGGAGAGCTACCAAATTCTACTTGCCAGTGAAAAAGGCACATTCCTTACACTTCCTTACCCAAAGATGGGCATCTTTGAACAAATCGACCAATAGTAGCTGACTCACATGATCTTGGTAGTAGTTGTTCATGTAGAATAATGTCCTCTAGATAGGCCATTATGAAAATCTTCTAGTATCTTACTTACCTGTTCCGGTCCCATGCACTGAAGGAGAACACCATTCAAATCCTTTTGAAAGAGAACATTATCTACTAGAATATATGGAATATACTGAAGATAGAAAGTACATATTTTATTTTTATCTATGTTCACATGATATACTCCTAAGAAAAGGAAATTTTCATTTTGGATAACTAGTCAACTTGATCATCACTCTCATTAGTGTTTCGGAGCGTCACATCCTCATCGAATTTTGATTCCATGTCTACAACAAGTTGTTGACACAAAATTTTACCTCGAGAAAGTTTAGGAACTTAGATATGTATGTCATAATCCATCACCTCCATGATCCATCAAGCATGCTTTTCATTCATCTCTTTGTTCGAAAAATTCCTTGACACCTGGATGAGACACCATTAGATGAATTCTGTTGTTAGACAACATGTGCTTGAATTTATTCAAATATTGAATAACTGAAAATACTTATTTTTCAATGAATGTGTATTTGATCTCATATTATTTGAGGTATTAACTGAAGAAAGCCATTGGTTTCTCTATCAGTTGTCGTTTTCTTTGGGTGAGGATACGATATGATCTCTTGACTTGCAAAAGAATAAAGGATAAAGTCTTTATCAAACTTGGGGTTCACTAGTGTGGGATCTTGAGAAATGGCTGTTTTAATGGCTTTGAAGCTTTCTCATCCTTCCTTTGTCCATGAGAATGGAATATTTTTCTTTAGCATGGCTATCAGTGGTTTAGCCAATGTCATGAATTGAGGATGAATCTCCGCACAAAATTTATGGTTCCTAGAAAACTTTGGAGGCCCTTCCTATGACTTGGGAGAGATAAGGACATAATCAAATAAATCCTGGCTAGATCGATTGATATTCCTTCTATTGAAACAACATGCCCCAACAAATTTCCCTTGTGCACTACAAAAATACATTTCTTGGGGTTAAGTGAAACCCTGAATTGTCTACACCTTCAAAAAACCTTCCTTAGATGGATGATGTGGTCTTTTGCATGCTTAGAATATAAATTTAGGTCATCAAGGTAAACTAAAATGATATCATTGATTATTCCCTTAAATGCCATGTCCATGGCTCTTTGGAAAGTAGCCATGGCATTGGACAATTTGAATGACATTTTGTTGTCGGCATATGTGCCCCACTGGTACCGAAAGCCATTTTAAATTGGTTGGATTCTTAGACTAGAATTTGATTATAACTTGAATATCCATCGAGAAAAGAAAATATTTTGGATCCTACCACCATTTGAAGAATCTACTCCATTGACGAGAGAGGATAATGGTCTTTCAATGAGGCACGGTTTAAATCCTTAAAATCTATGCACAATTGAATCTCTCTATTCTTCTTCCTTTCGGGCACCATATTGGCCACCCAAAAGGAGTGCTTGATGGGAAAAATTATACAGCCTCAATGAGTTTGGTTAGTTCCTTTCTCATTAGTGGATCGATTTTGGGATTAATTGGCATTTGTTTCTCGTAAACTGGTTTGACATTAGGATCTAGTTCGTTGGTATGTTGTGCTGCAGGACAGGATGAAAACCATGTAGGTATTTATAGTTCCATGAAAAATATCATGATAATCTTGAAAAAGCTTAATGAAAGCTTCTTTCTCTTTGGAAGTACACACTTTTCCAATCTTCAGAAACCTTTCATTTGCTACCTCAACTTCCTCAAAGTCTTCTTCTTTGACCACCATGTTAGAACTTTGTCTTTTGGATTGATCATCTGAATTGAAAATGGATTTGAGAGTGACTAAGACTTTTAATATTTTTTTCTTTTCAATTGTATGATTTGATCACCATATGATTCTTGCAACTTATCTTTATTTTTTGCAGAAAACTCTGCCTCTTCTTGTAGGAAAAGGACAATTTTTTTCCCTATTGAACACTTTCTAGCTACTCACATTATTAGGGACTGCATGTAGAACCACCATTTTGAAAAATTGTTGACCTTATTTCATGATATCAATAGGTATGTTGTATTGTGAGCCAATTTTAGCAAGCTTATCAACATCTTGATTTTGATTTCTAGGAACCGCATGGATCCCAAAAGCTTCAAAATATTCAATCAAGTCCCATACCCGGTTCTTGTATGATCTTAAAAGATAATTTTTGGATGCATTATGTGTCGTCACTTGATGAAAAACTCACTATCTTAAAAAATAGTCAAAGCCTTGATTCCCTTATTTTGGGCTAGCTAAATTCCTTGCAAGGGCCTCATATTTAGCAACATTATTAGTGCAACTGAATTGAGACCTGAAAGATGAGAAGTACTTATCTCCCTATGGAGAAATTAACATAGTACCAACACCAGATCCATTCCTACTTCTCGAGCCATCGAAGAAAAATTTCCACAATCCTTCAAAATCACTTGGTGTTTTGATAAGTTGTAGTATAATTGTATCTTCTTCATGAATATAGTAGTTACCTAATCTCGTTTCTTCCAACAAATGTAAAACCAAATTCTTCTTCTAATAACACATCAACATAGGGATTACTGATGATATCCAATTACTTCATCTAGCATTGTATTAGGGACTTCCTCAACAAGAGTGGTTGGTTCATGATCAACATATTCTTCTTCTAGATCTTTGATGGTGTAATTACCATTTATAGGACTAGCAAAGTGTAGGGTTCTACATGATTATGACAGATTGGTTCCACCCTTATAGTCACTTTGGTTATGTATCAAGTCCTAAGAATCTTATGTAATCAATTGGCTAATAGATAACCACCCATATTAGCGAGTTAAATTTTGTGATAGGTAGATGATGAAGAGAGGAGGGAGATCAATGAATGATATGTCTTGGGTGAATGAAAAACTTAGGCATGCATGGATGGTAAGTTAAAGTCTTTTGATAACTCCAATAGTCCTAATAGTTGTGCCACCCAGCTAAACAAATCCTATTGCAACTGGCACATATTATATGCCTAGTATGTTTGTAATTTGTTTGGGCATGACTAAGCTACTGATACCAAAATCGATCATGCAATTTTGCACCAGGTGGTTGCCAATGATTAGGGAAATATAGAATGGCAGTGATTTTTTTTCCTTAGTTATAATTTTCCTTTTCGGGTGACACAAAATCATAGTAGTTGTTACTCCATGACTGACAATCCATTGGTTATACCAAAACCAAGTTTAGAGCCTCTAACAACAAATTTCTTTGAGAAGGAATTGAGTGTGCGTCCCACATAGTAAAACTTAGATTTGTTTTCTTAATTTTTTATACTATGCTTAAGAAGAATTGCTCCTAATTTTTGACACTTCATTGGACATTGGGATCCTCCTTTGGAAAATGCTTGTTGGGTATCGTGATGCCTGAAGAACCTTCTTTCCTTGCAGCTCTTGGCTAACAGTGTTTCGGAAGTTTTTTTCCACATCTTTATCAACTCTACTTGTGACTAAGGTTGTGAAGTGGATGCTTGATCATTTTTGGAAGGTCAAGGTTCCATTTCTCTCTTCTTGGAATGAGTGTTTTCTTCCATTGATGAGGAATCTATATTCAACCCGTACAAATATTTTTCTTTCCAGTTTAGCAAAGTGGTTACTTCAGGTGTCTACAGTTGATCTATTATTTCTTGCATAGATGAATTTTTTGTAAGCTTTGAAGGGGTAGATATGCTTTGAACCATAATGTACTAGCCAATAACTCTATTGAGGCACATATTTTGATTGTGTGGTTGAGAACAAGGATAAAACCATTCATAGTCTTGAACTAGATTATTTTGAACAAGTACTATGGCTCTAGATGAGCTAGTAGCAAGAGGGTTCCAAAAGTTCAAAGGCCTGACATTTGTAGCTTGACCTGCAGTTTGATTTTGAGGCTGATTTTTCCCTTGAAAAGGAGGACGGTTAGCCTAATACTTCTAGTTTTGTGGTTGGTATGGATGATTATATTTAAATTGTTTCCTTTTGAGTGCAACAAGCTCGTTTCCAAAAGTTTTCAGTAGTGACTTGAATTCAAATAGATCATTTAAAGAGATAGGGGTAGAATGAGATGGTTGATTAGAGGCTATTGGAATAGGAGTAATGATAGGCTGATTGTTCGTAAGATCCGGAGATAATGGCATTGGCGGTCAAATGAGCTATCTTTCCAAAGATGAATCAAGGAATTTTCCACACTTATGGAAACTTCGTAGGCATCGTAATACAGTCCCTCCCATGGAATGGATCATAACTGCTACATCACTATTCAAGGATCAAAAATAATACAAGAACATAGCATTTGGAGAAGGCTTTATGAGTGTCGGGATCCTATTCCATGTCCTATGGAATTGGAAGTTTAAATCACTCATGTATTCTTGGGGAGCTCTCTTCATGGTAGTGATTTGTTCTAAAAGTGATAGGTGATCACTCTTGTCTTCAAAATATTTATAGATATTTTCTCCTAACTCATCCCAAGTGGTTATAATGCCAACACTTAACCCTTGAAACCATTGAAGTGATTTTCCCTTGAAAGAGGTAGCAAGAAGTCTAACCGCAACGTTGTCCTCTGTGATATTATGTACTGCAAAAATGTTGGATACATCAAGAATATGTTCCACTGGAGTAATGTGAGTTTTCCTATGTAAAAGGGTAAACTTTTAAGTGCCATAATAGGTATAGGGTCATGTTGAACCAACAGAAGAGGACTTCTTGCATTGAAAGGGGTAAAACTTGGTTTTAATGTTATAACAAGAGGTTGATTGTTCCTTAGTGGAGGAAACCTTCCATATGGAGGATTTGAATGACCCCTATGAGGTAAAGCTATAACTGGTGATGTTGAAATGCATCTTCTCCTTCTCTTTGGAGGAGACAAGGATAATTTAATATGCTAATAATTTCCTTTCTTTAAATAAGCTCTTTTCTTAATTATTCACACAAGTTAACACACCGAGGTTTAGAATCAAGAGATATAGAGTCACCAGTACTTTGAATTATGTAAGTGAGAAGAGAAGTACCAATCTGTCCCATCGTGCATGCCAAAACTGTTGTCGCGCGATCACCATACCCTCCGAATGGAAAGAATGTGAACAAGACATTCAGTGTGATTTGGAAACATGGTATCACCTCTCAAGCTATAGGACTTGGGCTCAAGGTGAAACTCCAAAGAAGGTTGGCTTCCTCTTCCTAAACTAAGTGTTATACTACTCATACTTCAATAAAATACTTATCTAGACCTATGCTAACTTTTCATGGGGTTTAGGGAGAGAGGTTTACAGAAATGAAACTATACTAGGGGATGGTGATGCACCAAATAAAGGGTGTCGCTAGACTCAAGAAGGGTTTATTTGAAGAGGGTGTGAGCACCACAAGTCAACTTCACCTATTAAAATTTAGAGAGGGTACATGATACCACAGACTAGGAAGAATGCATTCCCTTCATTAAACTTGATTAGAAAAACAAGCTATCAATATTCTAGTGAAAATGGATGAATTTGAGAAGGGTGAACAAACACCACAACTCAACCGCATGTAATACTTCACCACTTGATAAGCACAGAACTCCAAGAACTCGTAATAGAAAATTGAACTTGCACAGTGTACTGTAAGCATGAGAGAGGCAAAAAGAAGCATGGAAGGATTAAAGGACCAAGATTAGTCACAAAACACACTTTTATTACTTCAATAACTACTTCAATAACATGCACAATGCATCATACATTCGGAACAGAAATGGTTGCCACTTTACAATCTTGCAAGGAGGCTTGAAAGTTACCTCACAATACAAGAACAACTTGCGAAGAAAGAGGATTCTTTAAAAACACACACTTGCCTAAGATTTATAACTATCTAACTTGTTGGAATGAGTTTCCAACCCACATTTATAGAAGAAGTTGAGAGAGAGATAGAAGGAGTCATGAATTCTCTTCCTAAATTAAAGGTACATGATGTATTTATTATAGTTGGTTGAACCACTTTGAGAAACTTCCATCATGTGCCACTAATGCTGTTGACTTAATCCTCAATTAATTAAAATAATATTTAAATAAAATATTTTAATAATAATAATAAATATTATTAATAAAATATTTAAAATAAAAATATTAATTTAATTAAAATATGGTGGGCCCCACCATTGACTAGTTTTTATTGAAGAGGGAGGGGTCCATGTGAATGGGTCAAAAAAGAATCAACTCGGTGGTTGGCTCGCTAAAGAAAATTAACAAGTTGGTCACGAGCTCCTCCATCCTTCACCACAACTGAGTTGAGCTCCTACCACTGTGACCAAGCCGAGTTCTGTATCGAGCCCCGTCAGATATATCGACAAGCTCCTTCTATCACCAAGACCCTCGTAGAGCAACTCACCACCGATGCATCGAGATTGCTATCCATGACCCGAGCATTACGTCCTTTGTTCACTAAGTGATCTTCTACCAAGCTCATCATTGAGATATTATTTGTGTGCTCAACACCGCCTACCAGGATAGTGATGAGTTCCTCATCTATCACATTGCTTGAGTAATACTAGCTTGACCCACTCTCCATGTCTATCTCTCTGCTAATGTGTGAGCTATTTTCTACGAGATCTTCTTATTGAGCTCCCTCAATCCCACTCCGAGCTTATTTAATGTTGCAAACATCATTTCTAGTCCATATCTTTAAGGTCATGAGCTCTTATATCGATCCTCACTATAATCCTTTTAGCTCGATTCAACTCGTTCACCAAGTTAATCTCTTATCTTCATGGGCTACCACCATCATGATCTCGTTCCACATCTATTTGGCTTAGACACTCTCTCCAAAGTGGGATTTTACCAACCCAAGACCCTTTAGCTTCCAATGTAATCGAGCTCCCAAAATGAGCTCTCCATCGAGCTCTAAATCGAGCTCTAAACCAAGCTCTATTATGAGTTGGTCCACAACACCTTCCATCTATAAGCCGAATTTAAACAATTCTCCTTAGAATCAACTTCAACGACTCCCTGCATCACAAATGCCAAGCTCCTAACACTACACTTCCCTATTTTCTCGAGATCCATTCTCTTCATATATCAAGCAGGCCCCTCAAAATTACCTAGGTTGACTCTTTTCCACTTTGCACTATGCTTATTTACATGGTCCCTCAATTGACCCGAGCTCCTCTTAACTTGGCTTGAACACATTTAATTTCCATTCACTCTCTCACAGACTTCATATGTCATTTTACAATATACCGACTAAGTTATTCAAACTCAACTTCCGAGATTTCCATCTTCTTGTGTAGCTTGGTTCCTCAAGCTATTTCATTACTCCCATGACCAATCTCTTAACTGAGATATGTTTATAGCTTAGTTTGGGCTGAGTTGGCTCCACGTTGTGTGATTTCTCTCATTTGTGATCTCCTTCACATGGATGTTGAAACTAGCTCCAATGATCTCAACTTTAGACATGATGCTTAACGAGTCCATCACCTATCTCACATAAAAACATTTCCCACCACTATTCTCCAACTAGGCTTGACACTGAACTCACACCACTGAGTTTCTCTGCCTTCATTCTTCTTGTCATTTTCACAAGAGGTTGCCGAGGTGATTTCAAATGAGGTCAATGAACTCATACTAATTTTCCATGTGAGTAAATCGAACAATATTTCCTTTGATTTTCGGTCATGTGAGTCCCTCGAGCCATCCACACAAATCTTTGAGTACTCTGCCTTGCCAAATCCTGAGCCACATACCTGAGTCATTCCGGTGGTTCCTTCGATGCTTCATACTCTTGGTGTGAGATTGGTTTGTCATTTCCTTTTCTGAACTTTAGCCATCCATCAATGTGTCGCTCCTAACCATCACCATAAGCTTAGCCTCATAACTTTTGGCTTGATGCCAATGTCTAAACAACTAGTCCATATGTATAGCTCATCGAGCTATTTCCTGTGGAGAATTTCAAACACTAATCTCAAGCTTCTAATTTCTTTCTTATCAAATGAGCCACTAAGTTGGCATTGCCACCTATCTCGATGAGCTCGAATCTACCATTTAAACACCGACCTTGTGAATTTATTCATTGTGCATTCCTTATTGTCACGGGCCAATGCATCTCACATTTGATTCTCATAGCTCATATTGAGCTCATCAATTCTTGACCTTATTGAACTCATCCGAGCTAAATTTTTGACTTTGGTACTCATTTCAATGGAACACATACCAACATTGCACCTGAAGAGGTCAACACCAAACAACTCATTCATGGCCTCAATTAACTCGCTAAGTTGGTCAAAATAATCAACCTTACATCCATTTAGCTCGAATAAGCTATATTATAGGTTGTTCTCCCTATATATTTTGCAAAATCTCCTAAATCCCCTTGTATGACCCCGAGATTTTATTGAATGCTTTCAGCCTTCTTTCTTAACACCATGGAATTCATGGAATTTCCTTAGTTTTGAGACATCATGGAATTCATAACAAAACACTAGAAAATTGTATACACCGACTCTAACCATTTTAACATGTAGACCCCCGTTTTCCATTTTTATGCAAGAGGTAAAAATGGATAACATGTGGCTTGAATGAAATGAATGGGAAGGAAAAATGAGCTCAATGAGCTCTAAAAGTAGCTTCTTTATTAGATTTAGTAGGGAAATATAATCTGTTGGTACCCAAATTAGTCCCACCTCATAAGTCAAGTATTATCAATGAGATAAACAAGATGCTTAGAGAAAGATAGACAAATATTTCAGTCATTTTGTAGATGGGGATGGATATGGAAATATCTTTGTCACTTTGAATTGGGAAATTTTGGATAACACCTCACTAAGGGTATGACCTACCCTACTACTTTAGGTTCTGCCTGTAACTAGGGTGAGAGGACCCATTTTGTAACCTATATTTGTGAGAAGAATGGATGGAATAGTAATATTTTAGACTCTCTCTCTTAGGGATTTGAAAAGGTAGCCTCAAGAAGACATGGTCAATGTAGAAATTATCTAACTCTCATGAGTTTTCACACTAGAAAATGTAGATGTCTCCTAAACAAGGCTCAAGTTACTAAATATAGTGATAATTCCATCTTGCTTCTGCATATTTTTGATAAAGGATGGACAAAAATAACAAATTTCCTTAACATTTGTGTATAAATAGGGAAAGCATGGGTAATTCAGATGGATCAAATGGTTATTGATTATGATTTTGATGTATTGATGGGAGATTAAGTAGGATAAAGTTGATTATACAAAATCCTTAAATGAACCTTAACAAATGTTGTAGGTAATTGTTCTAGATGTAAAATATAGATCAAAAAATTCAAAGCATTCCTTTAGCCAAAAGGTTTGCATTCATGGAAGCCAAAGAATATAAGATTTCACATAAACTTTGAGAACCTAAACACAAAATCTCATGATAAATTCTCAATAAAATGTTGACAATTTATGATCAAATATGTTCAAGATACCCTCAAGAATTGACCAAAACCCTAAATTAGACACATACAACTTGAATTTAAAACCATTTACCATAACATGAAGGAAAGCTCCATCAATAATGTAGTTGCAGTTGCCAAATTGTCACTATTTAGACTAAGACTTTGTGTAATTCAGATAAATTAACAACACAATATTGCAACATGAATGCAAGATAATTGATTCAAAGTAATTCATCTTGAAACAAAATAACATTTCTCATGATAATACACAAAAATTAATTCAAGAAACTCCAAAACTTCAACAAGGGGATATAACACCTATGACCTCAATGTTTACCAATGACTATACATTGCAATCATCTTGGCGAGAAGGTTTGGGAACGAATGAAAAATTATTAGGTATCTCAGATTAGTTCAACTTAAAGACAATACAAATTGGTTTTCTCCTTTCTTCTTTAAAAGCTTAGAAAATTTTAACCCCCTTATGCGAGAGAATTCTCATCGCATTTATACAATTTCATTCCTCTCAATTTTCTCCTCCCCCTCAAAAGCATGAATTTTCAAAGGAATATTCTCCTTTACAATGCATAGTCTAATATATTATTATTCCCTTAAGAATATTCTATTTTATGTTTCTAAGTGGAAGAATCACAAGTGATTCACATTTTTCATTCTCCTAGAATGACTGGGATGCCATGTCACCTTTTTGATATTTGTTTAATCATTTATCCTTTTAGGTGAACTGAGAGAGACCTTTTTGATTATTTTCGAGTGCCTCTAGGTGGTTTGATTTGATTTGCAATCCCTTTTTCCTTTTGAGAATCTGTCTTGGAGAACACACACTCTTTTCATGTGTTTTTAGGCTAATTGCTATTGCATGGATCATGTCACATCAAGAAAACCATTATCTTCTATATAATGCCAACTTATTTCAAACTTATTTCTCTCATGTGGATATCACATACAGATCTTAAAGGTCATCTCACCATGATTATACTCTACTCACTTGCTTTCCTCAAGTTTCCTATAAATGCACATTATTTTCTTTATGAATTCACATCTTTCCCGAGTGTGAAAATGTCTAGTGGATTTATCTATCTTCAACATGGTGGGAGTGGTAGTGGCACCTAGTTTGAAAGAGATTTCTTCTAAGAATTTGAAGCAATTTTTTTGACTTGACAGTTCCCTATTTAGGTTTTGTAAGGATGTTTTTTGATACTTCAAACCCAAAGGATTATATTGGGCAATTAACCACCCAAGCTATCTGGGTAGTGTTGATTAGAAGGCTTATCAGGATAATTCCTATCTTCTCTACCTTCCAGATGATGTATTTTAATCTCTTCAGACTAGAACATCAAAAGACTCCTGATATGTTGAAGAAATTTTGGCTCATGAGCACGCCTACTGTGAAATTTCTAACCAATTACACATTCCAATTCATTTGTGACAAGGAATTCACTGTGAATTAGATCCCCTTAGGGTCCTATGCAATTGATGGAGATATTTCATTAGGTACTATGCCTATTATCTTTCACAGATGAATGAACTGGAGCAATGTGTTTCAGTCTTGGAGAGGAAACCATCAGGGACCATACCTTCATAGCCTCCTAGAGCTCCACCAATCTTCATGAAGAAATGTAGGGGTGAACCCAGTTCCAAACTTCCTACTCCATCCACTCCAAGATCAGTTGTTATTGTACTTCCTACTTCTACACAAGCTACCAATCCATCCTTTATTTTTAAAGCAACATGGAAGAAGGATTTTCCTATGGGATGTATAGACAAGAATGAATGGGTTTCCTCATATAAGAGGAGGTCACAATTGATTAGTTTTATAGATGATCATATGACAAGAATTGATGAACTTGTGTCTTTGGGTATGTATCGCACTCTAGTAGGAGACATTGTGTTTGTTCAAATAGTAGTGGGAACCGAGGAGTTTGTTCCTAGAAAGAATAGGCCAGTGAATAAAATTCCTCTTTGCAAAGAGGATTTTGTGGTGGAAGATGATTAGGTTTCTCTTTTCTTGTTTCTTTTTTGATATAATTTTCAAAAATGTATGCAAATTTTTTCATGGATGGGGCCCTATAGAACCCCTATTTTGATTTTTTCCACAACACAGTAAACTCAAGTTGTTACATCAATATACATGCTTCATAATAGATTAAAAATTATATCAAAGAAATATAAAATCCTAATGTATTGTATCAAGATACATTCATATTTGAAAACAATAATTCAAAATAATGTTCATCTCTCATGAAACAAAAGTAATAGTTATAATAAGATGAAAAATTTGTTTTAAAGAAAACAAGCCTAAGCTTGCTCATCGGTCTTCACATTTGTATCTTCATCTTCATCATCTTCCTCCTCTTTTGTATGCCTTTCCACCTATGCATCATACTTCTAAAATAACTCGCTTTGCATCCTCTTCAGTTGGACCTGTGTGGTGTTGAAATATTAGGGTCTTCATGTTCATTGCATCCCCACATTAATCCATTTTTTCTTATGTTCTCATGAATTTCCTTTTAGTTATGTAATTATGCTCTCTACAACCATTAGCCTTGAACGACATCATAATAAAAATTTTCATCTGATATTTTTTATCAAAATAATTGATTAATAAATAAATTTCTAAGTTACCATAACTCTTTTTGAATTTATCAAACACCATTCCTTATAATTTCATATATATGGTGTCGATGAATTTTTGAACCCACTTATTTTTTGTCTTCATCTTTTCTCTAACTTCACTCAAAAATTCAATCCCATTTTATCCAAATATTCAATTGCATACTGGGTTCCCATTTTTTCTACTGGCACAATTCTTTCCTTTTTAACTAGATCTTCAAAAAGTAGAATGATACGTTTAACTTGGGAAGAATTCCTTCATAGTAGAAAATCTCATTGTCACATTGTTAAATTAACTCATTAATTTCACTAAGCTTGGTATTTAGTTCTCCATATCTCATTCTATCTTTCTCAAATATCTTCTTCCCTTTTTCAAATAACCCTTCTACCTAGTTGTCAACAACCTTGAATTTCTTAACATCCTTTTCAATGCTCCCAATAACTTCAAGAGTAATAGTAGACCTCTTC
Organism: Taxus wallichiana var. yunnanensis; assembly: GCA_018340775.1. Lineage (NCBI taxonomy): Eukaryota > Viridiplantae > Streptophyta > Pinopsida > Cupressales > Taxaceae > Taxus > Taxus wallichiana. The sequence goes on from CM031238.1 coordinate 541,374,345, forward strand.
TTAGTATTCACTAGATTGGCCCACAAACTGTTGTAAGCATGAATTCAAAGATCTTACCTACTCTTTAAATTTCCTTTTTGATATCTTTTCCTCATCCAATTTATGCAACAAGCCTTGGACTTCTTCTGAAACTTCTTGTTTTAATGTTTCTCTAGAGGGTTTTCCTAATGAGATGTGCTCGATGTCACAATCACTTGTTGTTATGTCATTCCTTGACTTTCCTTCATGTGGGGTTACAACCTCCAGGGTTCTAGATCCATATGGATCTACATGAGTCTTAGTAATAACCGTAGCCCTTTTTAGAGTCTTTTTGGGCTTTGGGAAGGCCAAGGTTGTAATATCTATGATTTTTTTAGTATCAACCCTCTCTTCTTTGACCAACCAACTGTGACGAGTAGTCTCCAATTTTGTCTTTTGTGATGCCTATTGGGGTTCCTCGAGAGAATACAACCAATTTTTAGATGCTTCTGGAAAACTTGCACTAATGGAATTTCTTGTTGTGCTTTGTTTACTTTCAATGTCAAATTTTTGGGTTCATCCTATTTTGGCTTTACCTCCAGCTATTTCTTTTCCTAACCTTGAACTTGAGATTGATTTGTTGCTTCCTAGTCATACTATCAATTGGAGCACTCTCCTTATTTGTTCCTTTAGTTGGGGTAGCAATTACATATAAGGTTTTCCTTGGAACATCTTGGGTTGGTGTTGTCACTTTGGGAAATTATTATCTCTTTACAATATATGCATCCTTTAGAGGTTGATGTTCAGTGGAAACATTTTCATGAACTGGTAAATTAATAATATTTTGCTTTTTCAACACTTCCTTTTGTTGCTTAGTGTACTGAGCTCCAGTAATTGGTATTTCATCATTATCTATGGTTTTCACACTTTGATTGTCATTAGTTTCTACCTTTACAGTGGATTCCTTTGTGGTTTCTACCACCCTTTCTTTAGCAGAATCTACCTTTTGAGGTGGCTCATTACTTTTGATTACTTTTATTTCCTCTTGAGGACCTTCTTTGGTTGATACCATAATATCCATAATTGCTTCATTATAAATTCTTTGAGTCTCTGATCTACCTACTTCTGAAACTGTTTGGCCTTCACTAGAGACCCCTGGTATTGGAATTTTTGTTTCAACAGTTGGCAACTGGGTAGATTCTTTCATTCTTTCATCTAATTGAAAAGCATTTGTACCTTCTACCATATGTGTCTCAACTGATACTTTAAAGGGTTCAAGTATAGGCATTTCTCCACTTATATCTATGTCCATTATTTCAACCATGTTCTTTTCTTGTTCATGTGGTTAATCGAGAATAAGATACATTCACACTCTCAAAGGGTATTATATCGGTTTTTCAACCCCTGTTCTATCATAGAACTACCCGACTAGTTAGATGAGGGGATTACATTGAGTTACTGCTCTTAGGTTAATTTAGTCAATATTCCTCTTAGACACAAAAATGAAGTTGAAGACATTGGTTGTGTAATTGGATCAACCTGGGGTATCCTTAGATCTATTGGTAGATTTACTTGATGAGCCAAGGAAAAAACTACTCTCTTTTTTTCCTCAGTCAAAGTAGGAGGGTCAATTACCTCAAGCTCTCTATGCTTGTGCTTCCTTGATACATGACCACTTTCTTTTACTTAAATACCAACATCTCTTTCTAAAGGATTTTCAAACACAAGTTTAAAGTTTTCTTAGTTCTTTCAAAGTGCCTAATATTTGGTCTCTCTCTTTCTTTTACACCTTATATGAGAGATGTTGGGCCCACACTTGACATAGTTTCTCTCATTGTTTTGGCTGAAATGGATGCCCCTATAAATATTGTTGTGGGGGCTCCTATTTTAGCTACACTAATTCCTTTAGTATGTAATGGTAATGCAAAAGGAATGGGAACATTTTTCATGGATTTTAAAATCATTTCTTCTGTCTTTTGGTTTAAAGCAGACATGGAAGTCCCATTTTCACTAGTAGTAGTAGTCCATTCATCAATGATACTTGTGGTAGGTATATTTATAGGAAACCGAGGAGACTTTCCTCCCAAAGGATTTATTTTTTCAGCACCTTCCCTCAAAAGGGGAATATATTCTTTCAAAACTCCCAAATCCCTGAATTCATTAAGTACCTTTATGTTTTGTATGGATAAATCCATACCTTTTCCTTTCATTCAAGTCCCATATTGATTATCCTTATCATCCCATTTTCTAGGAGCCACCGGCTTCCTTCAAATTTATGGTCAATATAGTATTGATTCAATGTTTTTGGTCATCTAAATCCCTACAGGTACTACAAAGTTTTTAAAAGCAATAATTTTCTTGAGAGTCATTCTTGATAAATCTCTAATCCTGAACTCTTATTCATATCTACAATTCATCCAATAATCATTAAAGTTACTTTAATGTTAAAAATAACTTCCCAAGTTAGTGCTGACTACCCATATGATATCATAGTTAGATCTTGACTCCAATTTCTCCATGTCAAACCTTCCCATCTCCTCCTCCATCAATCTAGCCTTTATAATGGAGGAGCATGAGTACCTTCCAATTTTAATAGGGAATTTGACATTTGTTTTGTGCTTTCAGCAATCAACTTGTGAACTGGTGTTAGTTGTCTTGAGATTCACACAAGGCCATCTTATAATCTAGATATCTCAGTAATTTGCATGGTTGCCCCTCAAACCCACTGGCTCTAATGTAGGTGAAAAATCTATACTAGATGAAAAAGCAACCATACTCCATTATTTCATTCCTGGCTTCTTTTGATATTTTATATTGTTTCCACTCAAGTTTGAATAAGCATATGACAGGTGCAAAGAATTCATTATCCACCAATATCACACTTCCTTTCCAATTGCTCAACTGTAATTGGGGATAAATCTCATGAACTTTATTTTCTTTGAAACTGCATGTGGTAATAGGCCGTGAAAACACCTATGGCTTGCAATATTATTTATAAGGCATGTCATCATATAGAATTCAATCTTTTTAGTACCACCCATGTTAAATTTTTCAACCAGTGTTAAAATTTGTGCATGAATCGAATCAACAATGAGTGTTGGCCAAAAAATATTTCCTTTCTTTTTAAAAATAACCCAAATGTATGGAAACATTGATTCCTTGAATTCACTAGCCATTTCTAAGATGGTCATTCTACTTCCTTACAAATTGTGCCCTAACCGATTTTTGGCGAGTCTAGTGGTAGAATTCTTGTGTCATTATCAACCATTCAAAGTTTATGAGCCTAACATAATCTTTCTTTCTCACTTCAAGTTCCTTAAGAGCTAATTCAAGACTCAAGGTTATTGGTGTTGTGATTCTTGGTAACCTTAAGATTAACTTTGAGATATCTGGGTGTGAAAGTCAAAACTGCCTCACCACTTCCATCCAAAACTTCCCTTTTCTCTAGATTATAATTTATAGCAAAAATCCTTACCAGCTTAGGAAAATGCACTGATGGAGGTATAACAACAGCTAGGGAAATGTTACTGGTCTCAATTACTTCCATGGATTCAATTTTATTCAGATTATTGAGCCTTTACAAAAAATCATTCAAATTAGTATTTACCAAGTTTTTATATGTGATTTTATCTAGGTCACTAGTAATACTAGATGTGATGTGAAAACCCTGACTGTAATGGCTTCATTTTTCTATACCCTAGCTTTCTCCCTTTAATATTTTTCAAATTGTGAATCAAACAATGAAAAATAAAAAATTGGTATGAGTCTTACTTGTTTTTCATGCAAAGGCCATGTAACTATCTTCTTTCTTTGATTCTAAATTCTCAAGCTCAATATCAACACTTCTCAGTCAATTTTCCTTTACTCCTTTGTGAATTCTCACAATTAGGGCACCGAGATATTCGTATGCAATAATAAAAACTTCAAAGTGTTTGAAAGTTTCAAATAATTTTGCTTTGATTCATACAAAACCACATTAATGGTGGAAGTTATAAATGTGTAAGATCTAAGCCGTCTATATTTATGTTTTCATTTAAATTTGGACCATCCACGTGGATCAATTTGATGATTTGTGGGCTCAGGGAGTCATTTTGTATTTTTACACTATATTTCAAACGCATACAAGTTTATATATTTGACCTGAGCAGCCGCACTTTGAATTTCACCGAGATCATGACATGTGTTTAGATCTTAATGGTAACAAAGTCGTGAGACCTTTTTCCATATTTTTTTATTTTCCCAATGTGTACAAAATTACAGAGTTTACTCAAACCCCGCCTCTTTGATTTTTGTTGAGATCATGACATGTGTCCTTAGGACCTTAGATATTTTATTGCACTTTCCAATCCATCAGGCTTCATTGTCAAAAAATACATCATTTCCATGATTCCCTTCTCCAATATTATTTTGAAATGTATTCCTTTTCAGGATGGAGGTCAATTTCTCCTTTTTGCATCCTTTGACTCAAATATTTGTGAGAATATTCGTTGGGCCTCGGGGCTAAGTTTGCACTTTGTAGTTATTATGTAAATGATGTAACTTTACAAACCAATTATACTTCAATGCAACCAATGGAAACATGCTATATATTTTCGGGTGGTGGAAAAAAATATGTTATTGGCAATGAGGTTCGAGAGATAATATACAAGGAATATTTTCAAGATTGAACCTGATCAATAATTGATTTTTTACAAGGATTTTCAAGGACGACATGACTACTACATTCCTCGACCAAAAAAGAGGATTCACACCCTAAACACGAGATTTTATTCACATTAACATGATTGTATCCTTCAAGCACATGTTCTTTAAACATTGAAAAACTAGTCAAAGGAATTGTTTTCAAGACACACATTGGATAAAAGGGAAAGATCAAATCGAGCACTAACATAATCAACATATTATAGATGCAACTTTAAAATACCAATGATTATAGATTATGATATGTAATCGATTAGACACAAAAATATATTAAAATAGATAGCGAATAACATAGCTTAATGAGCAAGAGATGAAAGAAAATAAAAACAAAAACAAGAGACAAATAACACCATATTTAAGTGGAAAAACTTAAGGAAAAAACTCCATTGGTAAAGAACCTGTTTGTATTAAGAATTCTCACAAATTTTACCCAACACTTCCACTTCACTCCTCGGTCTTTTACAATGTCTACAGAGCTGATCATTCAATACAATGATCATCTAACATGTCTTACTGATTTACTAGCGTGTATTACATTCTCGCTAGCGTGTCTTACATTCTAATCTCAAATTTTAATACTAGACTGTAAAAATGTATACATTGTAGATAGTCAATCCCAAGAGGGATCACACACATCAATGTGGGTGGGTGAATCGGTCAAGTTGCTTCACTCTTAAATGTGAAAGACCTTCACAATACAGTTTGATTAGACAAAATTTAATAATATTGGGGCATACTATAGTGGTATATCCCACTTGACATTATCACCCCAACACCCCCTTAATGTTAAGTGGGAAGAAAAATCAAACATGTCAAATTTACCTTTTTCTATAAAAGGAATTACAAAACCTTGAATTAACAACTCGTGATTTAGGCTAGCATGCGAAAAGGGAAATCCACATATCTTCCCGTATAGAAATTATTAAGACCAAGATTAGCTTTACATATGAATACTTACATCGAACTATGGAGCCTTTTATAAAATAAGGCTACCCATAACTAAAGCTTCACCGGGGATTTACAAGTAGCTTCACATAGAATGATACATTTACTTATTAGAAAATGGAGGAAGTATTAGAAGTTTACAATGAACCGCTTTATGCAATTTCTCATGAGACTTATAGTTCACATACAATGTTACAAACATGTGTAACTAATCCCTAAAGGATCACTTTGTTACATGCAAAGTGGGTGGTCATGATCCAATCTTGAAAGTTGACCCGAGTCTTTTATAATAATCCATCAAGAGGTGGAATTCTCATACACACTCCCCCTCAATGAAAACTCTGTTAGGCCCAACAAGGCACAAAATTTGCAGTAGTTCCCAACACACAATGGCTTGGGGAAGGAATCTGCAACATAATCTCGATGTTCAACTCGGATTATTTATCAAAAACAATATGGCCTTCACATAGAGGAAATATACTTCCTTTATCTCCTATGTGTATCACTACCAACAACCTCTTTATCCACATGGCTATTTTTTCTCCTTCAAGTGATGGTTCTGCGATAATAAAATTATTCAAGAATAACCAAGCATTCATTGAAAACATGATCGATTAAAAATGGACACATTCTCGTTTCCCTCGAAATGTTTCGCCCTTTTAAAAACAGATAAGGTTAGGGTTAGGAGGAATACCCGTAGAATGTCGAGATGGTGTGCGCGTACCAGTAGAGAAAGATCGGGATCGATGCGAAGAACTCCTTTTGTCTTGGAAGGACTACCGCAAATAAGAACACAAGACCACAAGATTTTGATTAAACAATAAATGAGGAAACTACCTTGGGCCAGAAATATAAAACTTCCTTTCGAAGGTGGTCGGTTTCCTCGCTAATATGAATTAACACAAAAGACTGTAAAATATCAATTAAGTTGTTTCGTTGAACCGGTAGGGAAAAGGTCAAGTTTTTCTCGGTTTTGATCGAGGAACCGATGTCGGTTACATCGATAACCGATGCCGGTGGTGGGTTATAGGATCTTCTTGTAGCTATGGTGTTTGTAAGGCTGGTTTATGGATGATATTAGGAAATGAGATGATGAGAGGTAAAAGAATAACAGTTAGATGCAATGGCACGTTGGGTAGTGGACTCAGAAACGGATTTAGGAGGACTGAGATTCAAGAAGCATAAGAAATGTTATAACAGAGGACATGCAAGATGTGACTTACTAGTTTTGACCAAGATGCAAGCTGATCTCCTTTGCTGTAAACACTTCTGGTATTTCCACTCGTCTCTGCTTGGTCAAGTGAAGATCTGGACTCTGTTCCTCGCTCCCAATAATCTCTGTTGATCCAGAAATCCTTCGACTGATCTCCAAAATGAAATTCCGATCCGTTGTTTTGGTTTGGGGAGCCCATTTACAGGGAACCGATGGCGGTTGCGTAACCGAACCGACTCGAGTCGAGTAGAACCGCATCGGAAGGAAAAAGTAGGCTATTTTTAGTAAAATCGCCCACCTTCCCCGCTTTTCTCCGAGAGATCACCATGGGCTGGCTTGGTCAAGTGACTAGAAGGTCGGTTTTGGGTGCGAGAAGGGGTCATTAGTTATGGGTGTAGGTGTAGACCAAGTTTTAGGTTTTAATTAGGTTAGTTTAGGATTAGGGCTAGATCATGATGAGGTGGCAAAATGAGGTGGCAGTGAGGTGATGGGGATTTATCAATTACAAGGTAATTAATAAATAATTGTGTAAAGTTTAGGTAATGAGGTTAGGTTGCGAAATGGGATGCGGGTCACAAGGGGTCGTAAGACACGAATTTGGTGTCTACATTAGCCCCTTATCATGTGTGTAGCTTGTTTCAGTAAAGTCACATGCATGATAATATGAAGTGGTTTCTCTCATGTTAAGGATATAGGTAATCCCCTCAAATCTATCATGATTGAGTGAACGGAAAATCAGGGATAGGGTTGATAAAGGGTACATGTTGTAGAGAGGATGGTAAGGTGGTGGGGTAGGTCCAAGGAAGCAGCACGCATGTTGAAATGCAATAAGATTTACTAGGGTACATGATTCGACGAGCAAACCAAATGATGTATAGGCAAAGGTCGATAGTTTATCCAAACAAGGGTGATATAATCCTGGTATCCAAGGCATAGGAAGTAGCTCCAGGTATATAATGGTAAGGTACAGGAACGTTTAGGCATGTTCGGCAGTACCAAATGGTTAGTTTGGTTGAGATAAACGTCACGGTCTAGGTCTAGGCAAAGTTGGTCGACAGATCAAGTCAAGGACCCTAATCATGCTAAAACACGAACAGGTGAGCTCGATTGAACAAAAGGTACATGATGGATGGATAAAAATAAAATGTTGATTGTGGGTATGGTATCGAAGTGATACGGTCGTGGGTCGGGCCAAGTTGGGGTGCGGCCTTGGGTCGGGCCGGATGGGTAGGGTGAGGCCTTTTGGTCGGGCCAAGTTGGTTAGGGCGAGGCCTTGGGTCGGGCCAAATGGGTAGGTTAAGGCCTTGGGTCGGGCCAAATAGGTAGGGCGAGGCCTTGGGTCGGGCCAAATAGGTAGGGCGAGGCCTTGGGTCGGCCAAATAGGTAGGTTGAGGCCTTAGGTCGGGCCAAATAGGTAGGTTGAGGCCGTGGGTCGGGCCGAATAGGTAGGGCGAGGCCTTGGGTCGGGCCAAATAGGTAGGGCGAGGCCTTGGGTCGGGCCAAATAGGTAGGTTGAGGCCGTGGGTCGGGCCGAATAGGTAGGTTGAGGCCTTAGGTCGGGCCAACTAGGTAGGTTGAGGCCGTGGGTCGGGCCGAATAGGTAGGTTGAGGCCTTGGGTCGGGCCAAATAGGTAGGCCGAGGCCGTGGGTCGGGCCGAATAGGTAGGTTGAGGCCGTGGCCTCGGGCCAAATAGGTAGGGCGAGGCCTTGGTCGGGCCAAATAGGTAGGGCGAGGCCTTGGGTCGGGCCAAATAGGGAAACAAATGGTGTTTAGCAAGGGTGGATATAGGCGATATGTGGTTAAAAAGGGGCAAATGGTAAATAGGGGCAAAAAATAAAATTGGGGGAAAGTTGGAAGACAAACCGATGTCGATTCCACATGACCGATATCGGTTAAGGGACCGATACCGGTTCATTAGGGCAAAATAAAACCGATATCGGTTAAGGGTGAAAAACCTATAAAAAGAAAAATACGGCTTGTCATTGTCACTTTGTTATTTTGAAAACCAAATTGACTTGTCTGACGTGGAGAGTTGAGATTGGAGGTTTATTGAGTGAGGTGGAGCTATTTTGCTGGAGGAGTGAGTTGTTTGCGGGCCCGTGTGAGGAGGAGGCAGCAGTTGATTGGCCGGGGACCCAGCAGATCAAAATTGGAGCTATGGCACAGGCAGGAGGAGCAGGAGGGGTGGACCAAATGACCACCACCACCTATCCCACCACGACGACGTGTCGTCGTACGGGTAGGCTCGGAACTCTTTATTTTGTGCATTTTATTGCATTATGTTGTTTTTGGGATTTGGGTAGGAATATAATGTTTTGTAGAAAATAATGAATAAATGGAAATGATTTGAAAAAGGGAGAGGGTAGATAGGTGAAAGAGGCCAAGGCGGCATGGTGGGTAGGTTTTTAGGGTGTTTGGGTGGGTAGAGAGGTAGAAATAGGGAAAAAGAAGAAAGGGGTAGGCCGCGTCGGGTTCGGCGCGGCAAATTTTCAGTGACCGATGTCGGTCACTAAGCGACCGGCATCGGTCGCGAATTTTTAGGGCAGGGTGGGTCTGTGGGTTACCGATGCCGGGTCGCTGGGTTCAATTGACCGGCGGCCGCGGTGGGAGGGTGGGTTGGGTCTTGGGTTCGGGTCGGTTATGGGTGAGTGTGGGGTTGGGTTGGGTGGGGTTGGGTTTTGGGTGTTGGGTTGGGTTTTGGGTGTTGGGTGGGTTGGGTTGGGTTTTGGGTGTTGGGTGGGTTTTGTTTTGGTTGAGTGTGGGTTGGGTTGGGTTGGGTTTTGTTTTGGTTGAGTGTGGGTTGGGTTGGGTTGGGTTTCGGGTGAGTGGGTTTGGGTGTTGGGTTTTTGGTGAGTGTGGGTTGGGGTTGGGTTTTGGGTGGGGTGGTAGAGAGTCGGGGTGTGGTTGGGGGGATAAAAGGGGGTTTAGAGGATAAAGTAGATGTTGTGATAAAAAGTAGGTCTAAAGATGTGGGTTGGTTTTGCAGCACGCGCCAGCTGACGATGATGCGGATAGGATGCCCCGCTGTTGGTGCGAGCGGATGCGGCCACACATATCCGCAGCTCACTGGGTGATCATGCGTGAGGTGGGACTTGGTGGAGTCCAGAGGTACAGAGCGATAGAGAGAGATCACAGCCTGATGGTCGCCCTCATCGAGAGATGGGATCCGGCGACCAATGTGTTCCATCTCCCGACTGGGGAGATGACTATCACGTTGGAGGATGTGTATCGCATCCTTCGACTACCTATCGAGGGAGAGGCAGTCTTCCAGGTAGATTCAGAGACTGCCATGGATAGCATATTACAGGTTTTTGGAGATGCAGCCGCGCTACTTACCTATCACAGCGTGAGCATTGGGTATGGTGACATGTACCGTGCGCATCGACACGAGACACGGCTGGCTGTGCTGATGATGATTGGGATCACCTGCTTTGCCCTCCCGGACTCAGAGGGAGGCCGCTTTCCATGGGCATTGATGGGGGTGCTTCATGAGATGGTGGAGGAGCATACCTGTTATGCTTGGGCACCAGTATATCTGGTGCAGTTATACAGAGAGCTCTGGGGTTATCACCGGATGAGGTGATTCGGTATCTGTTCGACATTTTTACTTCACTGTTGGGCATATGAGCACATCATATGCATCAGGCCAGTAGGGTTACCGCAGCAGCCAGGGCCACAGGTCATATACAGGTACGGCTTTCAGAGGTGGTTGGGGGTCGTGGGGCAGCCACGAGCAGTGCTTTCAGGGCGGGATGTCACCTATTACAGGCATGTATTAGAGGGCCTGACAGCGGTAGATATTGTATGGAGACCTTACAGAGGTCATCACCCTCACGGAGGAGCCCGCTTACATACAAGCTTACGTCGATCCAAAGATACATTCCTGGATAAGCAGGACGGAGGCCAGGAGAGTACGAGAGGATACCCCTAGAGAGGGTACGCCGGTAGATGGGGCTGCGACAGGACGAGCCACCTCCCTTCCCTCAGTACAGGAGGGATGATGTAGAGGCCCCACTGCCTGCACCACAGCCCTTGGATCCAGATTGGGTTGCAGAGAGAGCAGCAGATGATGGCATAGATGATGCTGGGTGCACGGGAGCATACAGGGTTTGGTGGGCTGGTCGAGAGCAAATGAGGGTAGCAGATGCACCCCACAAACCGACTTTGCAAAGCCGGTGATGGCAGAGAGAGATCAGCTTAGGGGTCAGGTGCAGCTCTTACAGGGCTTGTTACACGCAGTACGATAGGGGTCTTACAGGGGCAGCTAGCCCAGCTCAGTGCAGTGCAGCACAGCAAAGACCACCACCAAAGGACAAACAAAAGTGTACAGTGACAAAAGAGCATTTGAAAGAGCAGACGATGCACAGTACAGTGCACAGTACAGCATCGTACAAGCAGATGATCACACCACGCCCGAGCACAGCCCGTATACCACCACGGCCACAGGCACCACCAGCGGCACCATCACAGGCACAGGGGGCACTGGTAGTAGGAGTCCGGGGACCAGCCCCAGTACCTACGGTGGCACGGGACAGATATATGGAGGCGAGGGCGGAGGCCCGGTATTATCAGGATATCCTTGATAATACCGGAGCTGAGTATCAGCCGTATGCGGCACACCGAGCGGAGACCTCGCATAGTCGAGAGTCACAGGAGGCGCAGCACACACCAAGTGTGTCCGCAAGGTAGGAGGCGAGAGGCACCGCAGGGACCAGCAGGGAGAGGTGCTGAGGGTGGTGGGGAGAGCTGAGGGATCCCCACATAGTTTTTGTATAGGGACATGGGCACCGGTCTGCGAACCGGTTGTGTTGATAGAGGCCTGCGTGCCTACATTTATTCATTTATTGATTCATTATAGACCGGCCTGCGAGTCGAGTATGGGTTGTATATTTGATACCGGCCTGCGAGCCGAGTATATTTTTGATATGAGGGACCGGCCCGCGCCGAGCCAAGATTTTGATAGTTATCATGCGCCTCGTGCCGGCTTAGTTGTATGATGAGATCACAGAGGCCCCGATGCAGGCACATTGTATATTTGCAAATTTGTATATATATATAGAGATGATGTTTTGATCCACATGTTGTGTTCAAAATGTTTTTAAGTATTTTGTCGATGGTTTGTGGTATAGAATATATGATGAGTTTAAGTGACATGTTGATATATGGATGATGTGTTATGTGATGAAATGTTGCACGTTTTGGGCTGGTTTTGTGACATTGTTATATATGTATCTGATGAGTTGGATCCAAATGATGATGTATAGATAGATAGTTTTTTGTTTTGTTGTGGTATCCTTAGTTGATGACTTGTTTGTTTTTGTAAAATAGATGATGTTAATGAAATTGTAATGATATGTGTGGTGGATAGACAAATATGGATAATGGTGTTGTGATGCAGGAAAAGAGGCGGGCGCGACAAAAATTTGGTAAAAAAATGAAGAAAAGACGATGTTTCAAAAGGCCAGGTGTGTAACCGATATCGGTTAGGTAAACCGACGGCGGTAGGTAGACCGATATCGGCCGCATAACCGATACCGGTTATTTAGGTATGAGCTTTTCTAAAAATAAAAAAGCTAGGGTGGCAACTTAAGTTCTAATTTTGAGAGCCATGCAAGAAGTTAAATACGCGAACGCGACGCTTTTTGACGACTGAGACAGGTAATTGCATGAGAAATTTGAGTGATAAGGAGAAAAGAGACAGGAAAGTGATTGTGATCCGAGATTCGTAAGACAGTAAAGGCAGGTTTGAAAAAGGTGGTGATAATGGCAGGACGAGGAGAAACATCCAGCAGGCAGGGACAAGAGGGAAGACAAGGGCCACCTCAAGCTACTGCAACCAAGAGGTAAATGTTTTGGTTGTGATTTGATTTCTTCATGTTTTGTGAATAAGATGGGGTAGAGTAGGTGGGTAGATATGAGAAAGAAAACATGATAACAAGGGTCATAGTGAGGTAAGTGTTACGGGGTAGGAAATCGTGGGTTTCTGTATGTTTGTATGTATAAAAAGGAATAAACGAGCAAATTATTGTCGTAGGTGGTTGTTTTTAGGGAAGGTGTATGTAATTGACAGTGACCGGTAGCGGTTAGGGAGAACCGGTATCGGTTATTGAACCGATACCGGTTATGTATAACCGATACCTAAGCATCGGAGGAATTTCTAGAATGTTTGAAAACCCCGACGGATTGAATGGTTGTTTGTTGTTTTGGTGTATGCAGGCAGAGGCAGGGTTGAGGATGAATGATAGTGTGCCGCCGTGTTGTCACGAATCCGAGCGGATGTAACACCAGCTGAATGGACATTGATAAATCGTTTGGGGTTAAGTGGAATCCGTTATTATTCACGAATCGCACGTAACCATGGTATGTTACAGCGTTGATCGAGAGATGGAATCCCGAGACAAATACCTTTATCCGCCAACAGGGAGATGACAAGAATATCGGAAGATGTGTTCCGTATTTTGAGACTCCCTATTATAGGAGAACCAAGATATCAGCACTACCTAAATATGGCACGGGAGCGATAACCGCAGATTTGGTCCATATGCACGAGATTTGACACAACGAGGTTTATCATTTACGTATGGGGTAATGTATGCAGCACATCCTGAGGAGACAAGGTTAGCAGTAATATTAATGATAGTGGTAGGGTATTATGCATTACCGAGGGCGGAAGGGGGAAGATTTCCAAAGGCATTGATGTGTGTTATCTGGGAGATGATAGAAAGGAACGTGACTTTTGCATGGGCACCTGCATATTTGGCGGAGTTATACAGGGGTTTATGGGCTTGTAGGCGAAATCACAGGACGACACTGGATTGCTCATACTTATTACACTGTTGGGCCTATGAGCACATTGTTTGTGTGCGACAAGAGGCCGATCCATCCAGTAGAGAGACCGGAGTACGAGGTCGGGATTCGACGCTGGTCCGCATAACAAGAGGCAAGATCCCAGGCCGTGACGGGTGACATTGAGTATTACAGGCAGGTATGGGAGAGGGTGACAGTTGCGGATATCTGTTGGAGGCCTTACGGGAACTATATGGTAACCGAGAACATAGCTGAGGAGTTGAGGGGTGTAGAGCGATTGAGGTGGATCGCGGGGCACAGGCCAGGTGAATATGAGAGGATTCCTATAGATCGCGTGCGGTGACAATTTGGGTTTGTGCAGGACATACCGCAGGCTTATAGACCATATATGAGGATCGATGCGAGGCAAAGATTCTCACCTCCCCGCCAACACCTCCGTAAGGGCCCGAGGAGATAGCAAGAAATGATCGCAGCAAGGTAATAGATGCCGGAATGACAGAGGCCTATAGGTTATGGTGGGTAGCAGAGCTGCGAGGTGTACACGATCGCCCTGACATATCTGTGATTACAGCAGAGAGGGATCGGCCAGCAGCGTTGTTCAAAGCAGCTCCAAACGCAGTGAATGAGACAAGAGGATTGTTAGCGGTCATGAGTCACGAGCAATGAGACTAGAGGCTGGAGTCCTCCATGCGAGAGGGCGTATTCATATGTTACAGGAGAGATTGGCAGATCAGTGGGCGGTACCAATATCCGTGGTACCTTTGAGGACAGAGAGGCCTGGCGAGAGGGGTCGACGATCACGATCATCACCTAGTTCGGGATGAGGCGTGAGGGTCTAAATAAATGTTAGCAAGGTATAAGAATAAATAAGAGTACCGACTCACAGTGTGTGTCGATGATAGAGAAGATGTATTTGTTTAACATCTAAATAAAACGAGATATGTATGCTGATTTGAGTTATAATACTAAGAATGTTTTCGCTTTGACTTTCTGTGTTTTGAAAAAGGATAAAGAGGAATGTGATGAAATAAAAATACACAAAAATATTTATATTTACCATACATGATAGGTTATGGTAGGGGATGGTCGAGCTAACCTTGGGAGACCCCATGTCTCCTAAGTGCTGCCTACATAGCCCATCGCACAAAGCAAGGAAGGGCCTCGATCGATGTAGTTCTCCTTAGACCAGGAGAGGTGAATTCAGGCAATTGGTTGGTTGGTAAAAATATTGATATTAATATTGGTAAGGTAAAATGAATTGGTGATGTTGTAAAAGGTATAAGGGAAGTGAAAGTTAGCCTACCCAAGTAGAAGGGAACCATGTCCTGATTAAGATCAACACACAATCCTAGATGCGAGGCAAAGCGGAAAGAGCGCTCCGTAGGTGAAAAGAGCTAAACAAACCACACAACGTAGAACGAGCTTGAAACCCTAGGTACCGTGCATAGACGAGAAGTCAATAGGTGAAAAGAGTTGTATGATCACAATATATTGAGCGTACGTTACGTCCCTTGAGTTGAAGCAAATGGTGAGGTGAGGTGAATGATATAGCTGAGATACAGAGAACTTGTTACAAAGTGAGTGTTCTGACGAAAGAGAACCTACCCTAAATAGACAAGTCCATGACCCAAAAAGTTCTTGTGAATGAGGCTTTTATTTGACTGAATATAGACTGATCAATGCGGGAAGTCTACCAGGGATATGGATTGTTTTATTCTTGAGGTCTTCACAAAGCTGATCAATGCGAGAAGCTTCTGAGAAAAGGCTGACTGTGTATAGCTGTCCTTCGAGGGAGCAGTCTATTTATAGTAGCAGATATGATTTTAATGCATAGCTGTCCTTCGGGGGAGCAAATATATTTAATAAAGAAAGAATAGTTCTGGCATATAGCCGTCCTTCGAGGGAGCAAATATATTCAATTTAGATGACTAGATGTTCTTTTGGCGTGAAGCATCTAGTTTAGTAGGAAGTTTGACTCAAGAAAATCCCATAAGAATACGGCTTATTTTAATACTTTGAAGTCATGGACTAGACTAAAAAGGGGAAGGCATCACTGAGGTGAAGTGAGAATCAAACTATGTGAGCTTGATTTTATTATGAGGTGTAGGAAACAAAGTGTATGTGGTGGTAAGTGAGCTCAAGGGACGAGCAGTAGGTAGATAAAAAGTGATATAACACTAGATTCAACAGTAGAATGGTCGAAGATGCAGGGCATTAAGGGGTTCAGGCTCAGGCTTACCATTGCTGAAGCTAAACGATAAGTGCCTCGATCCATAAGTGTGAGTGATTATATAAGGCCCAATCCAATCGGGGAGCAAATTTTCCACGTTTGCTCTTTTCTAGTTTGGTTACATGTTGATTCTCTTTGAGGACAAGATCACCAACCTTAAAGGTACGCTCATGAAGTCGCTTATCATAAGCACGCTTGATGCGTTTTTGATAGATTTGAAGGTGATCGAGAGCTGTAAGACGTCGTTCGTCAAGAAGCTCTAATTGGGCTAACCGCTCTTGGCGGAAATCATCGTTGGTGAGAATATCCCAAGAGATATTCTAAGGGAGGGTTTGTATTTCGAGAGGCAAAACAGCCTCTGCACCGTATACCAAAGAAAAGGTGTGGCATTAGGTGAGGTACGAATGCTAGTACGATAAGCCCAAAGGGCAAAGGGAATGTGATCGGGCCAAATTCTTCCTGGATTCATTGACAACTTTCATGAGGATTTTGGTTAGGGTTTTATTAGAAGATTCACCACCATTGGCTCATGGATAGTAAGGCGATGAGAAACTAAGTTTGATACCAAAGTTGTCACAAAGGTCTTGTAACAACTTGTTTTTGAAAGATTTACCATTATCTGTTATTAGGCGATGAGGAATACCAAAACGACAGATAATGTGATGGTTAATGAATTCGACAATTTTTTCTTTTTTGATTGAAATGAGTGGAATGGCCTCTACCCATTTTGTGTAATATTCGGTTGCTGTGATTATCCAACGGTGACGTTGTGAAGAGGTCGGGTGAATCTCACCAATAAGGTCTAAACCCCATCAGAGAAAGGCCAAAGATCTCGTGCGACTGCAAATGGATGGCTAGGAGTATGTCAAGGTTGGCATGTTGTTGACACATAACACAACGCTTAACATATTCAGAAAGCAATGTTATCGAGAGTAGGCCAATAATAACCTAGGCGAAGGATTCGCTTAGCCACGGCAAGGCCACTAAAATGTCCACCACAAATCCCATCATGGACTTGTTGGATGGTATAGGTGACCTCCGCGCCGCTAGACAAATGCGAAGGAGGATGCCATCAAAGCCACGTTTATAGAGGAGTCCTCCCATGACAACATAACGCGAAACACTTTTAAGAAAAGCACGTTTGCACGCTACTAGTAAGGTCAGGGAGAACAGAGATCGTAAGGTAATCGTGAAATTGGTGGTACTGTATCCTCGCGAATTAGTAGACACACGATTTATCATGCAAACTACCGGGTTGAATAGGATGGTGCAAAAAGTTACTGGACCACAACGAATAATTCAGAGTCAGTTGGTGCGGCGGGAATTTGCGAGGCTAAGCAAGCCATAGTATCCGCAAATTTGTTAGTGGAGCGGGGAATGGTTTGGATAGAATAGTGAGTAAATAAGGCTAGAAGTGACTCCACGTGGTGTTTGTACTTCTGAAGTTCCTCATTTTTACATTGGTAGATGCCCATAACTTGATTGACTACCAATTGAGAGTCACCAAAGATATTGATAGATTTGATGCCTAAGTGTATCGCAACTTGGAGACCCAGAACAAGGGCCTCGTATTCTGCTGTATTATTAGTGCAGGGGAAATCAAGCCGGAATGAAAGAGGCATAGGTTCAGCGTCAAGAGGGATGAGAACAACGCCGGCTCCTCCGCCACGCTGGCATTTAGATCCATCGAAGAAGAGGGTCATTTGATACGACTCTTCCCCGAGTGAAAGAGTGGCGATGAGTTCGTCGGGGAATGTAAAATTGGTAAATTGTTCCCCAGGTAAAGGGGCCTCCGCAAGTTGGTCTGCAAGAGTTTGTCCTTTGATTGACTTCTGTTGTATAAACTCAAGGTCAAGGTCGGCGAGGAGCATGAGCCATCGAGCGATGCGTTGGTTTAGATGTGGTTTGGCGTATATATAATGAATGGGGTCCGTGTTGGTGATGACAAAAGTTTTGTGATTCAGGAGGTAATGTCGGAGTTTGGTGGCTACGAATGATAGGGCTAGGCACAATTTTTCTACATGTGTATACCTAGTCTCGTACTCCACGAGGGTACGACTTATATAATAAACGGCCTGTTCTCGGCGTGCCGAGTCCCGATGTGCGAGCATAGCTCCTATAAGCATGGTCAAGGGCATGGAAAGATAAAGGTAGAAAGGGCGGTCGTCCCCCGGTGGGATAAGCACGGGTGGCTGCAAGAGATAAGTTTTTAGAGCTTCAAGGCTTGGTGACACTCCTCACCCATCAAAGGCAACGCCCTTTTTAGAAGGTGATGAAAAGGGTGACATCGATCCGAGAGTCGGGAGATGAAACGCCGGATGGATTGAAGTTTACCCTGCAAACTACGCAATTGTTTGAGGTTCTTGGGTGGGGCATTTCTAGGATAGCTTTTACTTTAGATGGATCGACCTCAATGCCACGCAAAGAGACGATAAAACCAAGAAGTTTTCCCGAAAGGACACCAAAGACACATTTCTTTGTCAAGACTTTACGTAATATTGCAACAAAGCATCGAAAATAATGGTTAAAACATCGAGATGTTCACTGCGATGTTTAGACTTGCCAAGAAGATCGTCGACGTAATCTTCAAGGATAGTGTGCATAATGTCATGAAAATGTAGGTCATAGCCCACCGATAGGTCGCACCAAAGATTCTTAAGGCCAAACGGCATGACACGATAATGTAAGGTTCCCAAGGAGTTATGAAAGCGGTCTTATGTTGATCGGCGGGTGCGACTAAAATTTGGTCAGATCCTCAAAAGCCATCCATGAGAGAAAGCATTTCATGGCTCATGAGTGAGATCAACAAGTTGATCAATACCGGGTAGGGGAAAGTCATCCTTAGGGCAAGCAAGGTTAAGATCCCGAAATCTGCATATATCCGAAGTCCCCCCTGCGCTTTCGTGATGATGTACGATGTTAGAAATCCATCGAGGATAGTCAATAGTAGTAATGAAGGAAACAGAAAAGGAGTCGCTGAGCTCCTCTTTGACCAAGAGGGCAATGCGTGGATGCATTTTTCTCAATTTCGTTTGACTGGTTTGGAATCGGGTTTAGGGTGATGTTATGGACGGCAATGGTAGGATCAATTCCCGCATGTCCACGAGGACCAAGCGAAAGCTTGGTCAGGTGGGTACGAGAAAGGTAGTAAAGGCAGCTTGTTCGATGTGTTAAGGGATTGTCCAATCTTCACAATGTGAGGATCCTCCTCCGTGTGGATGTTGATTTCAATAGTAGACTCGTTCAACATGGTTTGAGTTTCAGATGGTAAGGCGCGTTGAAGATAGGAGTCGTCCGCCCCAAGGTAAGTGAGGATGGAGTCGCTATCCCGCACTCAACAACATTAATCGAAGGTGAATCCTCTTCGATCATGTCTGGATACAGAAGGGGAAGAGAAGATGGGTCCTCATTATCGCGTTGATAAGTGAGAGGACCTATGAAGATGGCATTTATGAAAAAAAAAAGTTAGGAGGGATAGATTCAGGGTCCATCGATTCTGTGGGTGATGATGGCAAAGTGGGTGATGATGGTTCGGTAGGGGTGACGTTGTCTTCTTCCGTATCACACCGACACGAGGTGTCTCCTGTGTAGGTGTTTCAGGAAAACCGAGACCACTGCGATCATTATGTTTGCGTGTGGTGATGGGGATGAGCGTATGTCGGCCTTGTTCATAAAGACCAAAACCAAAGCCTTTCCAAGCACAGCGAGTCAAGAAGGTGAGGGCGAAGCGACGATTTGTCAGGTATTGAAAATCGGATCGAAGGGGACCACACCAAGAGGAGGTTCTGGGGTAATGGAAGATGCGCCAACACCCCCATATGTTAGGTTGGTGCGGCAATGGGGTGGTCCGTAAGAGATTACTTCCCCACGCGACGGGTCGTAGGTGGGATGTGCATGTAATTGTCCGTACTCTCGGGGTAGGGAAAGAACTAACGCAGATATAGCGGTACTCCCCAAACAGTAAGGCGTTGAAAAACATCTACTAAGGGGTCGAGGTTGGGATGTTAGCTGGGAAGGGAAGTGGTTTTTGCGACGGTGGTTTCATCACCAAGGCGAGGTGCAATGAGGTGGATGGTTGAGGTACATTCAAGAGGATGGTCAGGTTGAATGTATGGGTGTCTTGATTGGTATAAGCACATCGTTAGGATGATATAACATATCAGCAGGTTTTAAAGGGGAGGAGGATCAGCTTTTACGGTGTAGGACTTCCCTCGTACTCAAATTTTATGCATCTATGTAATGTTGAGGGAACGCATCCCATGGCCCGATCCAAGGACGACCCAAAGAATATATTATATCGAACTCTCCTCAAGGACATAGAAGAGTTCGGGTAAAGTACGCGGTCCTACACGAATGTTGAGGATCACGGTGCCTAAGGTAGAGGTAATAGCGCATTGAATGACCGCAACATGATGGGGTTGGCACACACATGCAACTAGAAGGGATATTCATTTGTTGGAAGGCTTTCAAGAGATGATGTTTAGCCGGCGCCCGTCAATCAATCATAACACGACGTGACCCGAATGTCCCGACGTAAGTTTCGAGATGAAAAGGGCAGGGTCGTGATCTTCACACCAAAGTCGATAATTTCATCGCCTTCTGAGAAACCGACAAAGCAGCAGCTTGTCATGCAGAGACGGAAGTGGTGGGGGAGATGGATTGTTTGGTGAGAGAGGCAACGTGATTGGGTGTTAGAATGGAGGCAACGGGTAGGGTTTCATTAGGTAAGACCTCGATCCTCAAGAATTTCAACGAGAGCTTGTCGATGAGATTCAAGTCCGAATGAGATCATATAGTGTCATTTTTACTGCGATCGATGAAGCTATTTGATCATAGTTCGGTGGGCAACTCCATTAGAGACGGGATAGGCGGGTCCGCGAATAACCACTTTAGGTGGTGGTGCAATCGGGATGGTCGAAGGAGAAAGAGATGCCGCAGGTGTGTTTTCTTTCGCTTTCCCAATGTTTTTCTGTCCTCGAGTAGTGACACTAATCATATTAATCTCGTAGACCTGAGATGAGGAAGATGGTTGGGATAATTCATGGTCTTCAAGAGGTGGGGTTGTAATAATGATAGATCTTGGTGAGGCGGGGACAGATGATATAGTAGAGGGAATTGAAGCTAAAGGTCTCTCCCTTCGTAAGTTGTCTTTCTTAACCTTTCTATCCGGGAGAGGTGACTGACGAAGGATGGTTTTTAAAGCTTTGCATCCCTCCACATCATGTCCTGGTGTGCGATGATAAGCGCAGATTTTAGACTCATCATAACCTGCGGGTCGAGGTTTAGACGGGTCATAAGGTCTAAGTGGGGGTAGGGAAATGGTCGCATTCTCCACCAACATAGCAAGGATTTTGGCGTAAGATCCTTTGAGGGGGTCAAAATCGGATGAGGGTATTGGTTGTGCGGGTTTTGGTAATGTTTGGGCGTGGTTGGTTCTGTACGGGTGGTGGTTTAGCCGAGGGGTGCCGACATGTGTTTTTCACTAAACGTGGTTTCTTCGGGCACGTGTTACGTCTCGGCTGATTAGATGATGAGGTTACGATGACGTGGTAATGGGAAACAACCACGAGAAAGGGGAGTGACAGAAAATAAATCCTTTGATGATGGGATTGGTTTAGGGTTGATAGGTGGACAGATACGCGGGTAACGATGTTGTTATACCCTTTGATCTCTCGTATAGGTGTGTAGAAGGCGAGGTCGCTTTTGAAGAAAACGCAGGAGGTATGATATATTGATGTAAGGTGGAGGGATGAGGTCCCAATATGGAAGGTGGGTGTGACGATGAGGGTTTTGATTGTGATAGAGGCACGGATTGAGTTTGTCTCCTAGGTGGCGGGGCGGGTTTATTTTTGGATAAATCGAGTCGCTTAGGCGGGTGTGTTAGACTGGGCATTGGTGAGGTCCCAAGCGTAGGGGAAGATTTGGCTAAGTTAATAGAAGTGGACGGGGCATTTGGTAGAGGTGAGGGGGGTGAAGGTGAGAACATGGGCATTTTAAGCTTCTGTAAGCACTTCGGGTATATGGTGGAGGCATCAGGATCGGTCATTTGCATTTGAGTAGAATATGGCCTACTCAAACGTTCCCATAGGGCCTCGTCTATCTTCTCGTGGAATGACAAATCCTCACGTGTGAATATGAACTTTGTACGGAAGAAAGACGGGTTGTGATTCCAGTCCACTGTAGGTGTGATACAGGGGGTAGATGAGGCATTGTATCCATAGATGTTAAGAGGTCGACTGGTCGTTGAAAAGATTTAGGTGATGAGGGACTAATAGGTAGGAGGGCGTGTTTGAGAGGATCTGTTATGGTTAAAGAATTTGGTGATGTTGGTGTAGGAGATTTCTCTTCTAAGGATGTAAAAAGGAGTGGCGAGCCTTCCTCTCAGTGTAGCAAGAGCGAGCGGCAGAAGGGGACGTTTGGGAAATAGATAAATTAGATAACATCCGTTCGCAGTCTTGTAGGGATGTGGTATAAGAAGACTCATTGATGGGAAGAGAAGTCTGGGCAGTTAACTCTTTTATGGGTAAAGGAACGATTTCGCTTTGGCTTGATGGTGGTAAAGGAGGTTCGGGCCCGTGTTAGTGAAGAGGCTTGATTCAAAATTTTCTCGATAGAGGCTTTTGGCTGGGTATCGAATACTGCATGGATCTCATGAACACTCTCCTCGGTTAAGATATCCTGGTTTACGTTACTGTTGGACGAGTGATTCGGGAATGGCTTGTTGAATATTTTCAAATTTCGGTTAGCAGGGGCGTTAGGATTATCGAGAGCTATATCCCCTGCGTCAACCATTTCCTGCACTATGTTTTTCAACATCTTGCAGTTTTCATGACTGTGTCCCTTCACGCGGTGGAAGTTACAAAGTCATTTTCTTTGTACCAGGAAGGTATGGCGCGAGTGGAATCAAACCCGGAATGAGGTTTAACAGGAGGTAAGGTAATGGCTCCTGCTTTGAGCAATTTTTCCAATATCACACCATATGTTTCTCCCAAGGGAGTGTAGTTGATGGGCTCTGCTTTATACTTATAAGTGGTTTTTGGTGGAGTATTGGACGGTGGTTGGGATTTGACCATCACCGCGTGGACAGCTCCTTTTGATTTAGAAGAAGTGGACGCGTGAGGAGTGGTGGTATTTGGTTTATTGGTAGAATCAGGAGTTCGGAAAGTGGAGTTTTTGTTGCGCAACCGCAATTTTTCTTCCTCTAAGGCTCGAATTTCTAATTTTCGAGCCATAGTAAAGGCCTCGCCGAATGTACTAAAAAGTTTGAATTTGGAGGGTAGGGAGATGTGCTTAGCACAAGCAGCCCGCGCAAATAGCCTCGATAAGTTCTGCTTGAGGTAAGGCATATGTAAGTTGGTTGATAAGGCCCCGCCATCGTCCAACGAAATCATGATAGATTCGCCTTCAATTGTCGGATGGCATAGAGGTCCGTGATAGATACTTTCGCAATGTTAATGGAGAAATGATCCAAGAAAGATTGGGCTAGTTGGTTAAAAGAGAAGATTGAGTGCTCAAGTTAAAGCACCGTACCACTCCAAGGCGTCCCGATAAGGACATGGGAAAGGTGCGAGTAACAAGGCATCATCATGAGCAATCAAATAACAAGCATGTCTAAATGATCGCAAGTGTTGTTGAGGATCCTCTTTACTATTAAAACGAGTAAATTTCAACTCCCATCGAGGAGGATATGAATGAAGGGGGACAGAGGGTGAATGGGCTCCCACAAACTTGCTCGTATGTCAAGGCGCTACGACTTCCTCAAATGTAAGCCTCCGTGTTTTGCATTTTGTCCATCATTTGTTTAATTAAGTCATGGTCGGATGAGATGATGGTGTGGTTGTGGTGAATGGAGGCAGATTGACCAAGGACCACCGCTGACACCGGTGGGGTTAAGTGTTGATAAGGTGTGGAGGATGAATATGTTGAGGCGACTGAATAGGGGTGTCCTATATAGGATGTTGAGGTCACTGGATACGTGTATGGGAATGAAAAGGTAGGCGGAGCTTGAGAAGGAAAGCTCGTGTGGATAGGTGGCAGAGAGCAAGTCATGAACGGAGCAGTCTGCAAGAGAGATGAGGTAGGGGCGGTCGGTGGTAATGATATGTGGGGTCCAAGATTAACAAAAGGAAAGCTAATCGGGTCGTATGAACCTCTCAGCCTGCCGGATTGGGGAGACGGGGCTAGAGATGCAGGAAGAAGCAAGGCGGTATTATCAAAGCGGAGTGGGAGCTAAATGAGCAGCTATACCGATAGGCATACCTACAAGGAGCTGACCATCGTGTGTACGGTCGGGGTATGAGACAAATAGTATTAGACAAATACTGAATTAGCATCCGTAAACTTGGCAAAGTCCTTATCTCCCACAGAATTTTAGAACCTCGCCGGTATCGTAGGATTCCCCACGTATGGTGAAGGGGGTGATTCAGGCAAAGAAACAGAGCAAGCATGTGAAACCATGGCGGCGGCTTGCTTTCGAGTGATAACAACCATGGACAGAAGTTCACAGTAGGGTTTTAATCTGTCAGAATAGAAACAAACTCGATCGTAAAATTGGTAGGTTGTTGGTTTGTCGAATTGAAAAGACAAGAACCGATATCGGCCCAAGAACCGATGCGTCGGTTATACTATAGCCGACGCCGGTCGTGCAACCGATGCGGTGTAAGAAGTCCGGCTAACAAGATATAAAAAGGCTACTAATTTGATTTTTAACAACGTTTAGTATACTTGTCCAATTATTGATCACGTAAGATTTAGTATGAGAAAGAAAACAGAACTAAAAACAAGCAAGATGCACACGCAAATCCAGAGATTAACCCTAGGGTTAATTTTAATTATCGTGGGCTTATGCCTTTAGATGTAGAAGGATGTCAGAATCCTAAACAAGAGACTTAGGGGAAATGTCAAGTTGTTTTGGCTTATAAGGTTACCTCAATCAGGCGGAGGAATACCGCGGAAAAAGGGGGGATGTTTGAGCTGTTGTGTTAATTGTGAAGTGATTCGGTATGTGTTGTGCAGTGAATGTAAGATTAATTTCTTGTCAATACCGTGGATATCACCCCCACGTGTACGACATGCTACTTAATCTATGTTCACTAGAATTGAAAAACAACAGGCAGGAATGCAATGCATGTGTTTTAAACCCAAATCGAAAGTGATATTCGATGAAGCAAAAGAGATGACTTTCACTAATGCAAGATGCAAAAACAAAGCAAGTTCTTTTACCAGAATAATAAAATACCTCGTGAATATCTTTAGAAGAAGAAAACAGCAAGTATGCTCCCTATATGAAAGCAAGCGAGAAATAAAGATAAACCCAAAATGGGTCCCACTGCGTGTGCAAAATGTTTCCTTGAAATGTTTCGTGCCTTTTAGAAACAGATAAGGTTAGGGTTAGGAGGAATACCCGTAGAATGTCGAGATGGTGTGCGCGCATCAGAGAAAGATCGATCGACCGCGAAGAACTCCTTTTGTCTTGGAAGGACTACCCGCAAATAAGAACACAAGACCACAAGATTTTGATTAAACAATAAATGAGGAAACCGCCTTGGGCCTGTGAAATATAAAACTTCCTTTCAAGGTGGTCGCTTTCCTAATATGAATTAACACAAAAGACTCGTAAATATCAATTAAGTTGTTTCGTTGAACCGGTAGGGAAAAGGTCAAGTTTTTCTCGGTTTTGATCAGAGGAACCGATGCCGGTTACTGATAACCGATGCCGGTTACTGATAACCGATACCGGTGGGTTATAGGATCTTCTTGGTAGCTATGGTGTTTGTAAGGCTGGTTTATGGATGATATTAGGAAATGAGATGATGAGAGGTAAAAGAATAACAGTTAGATGCAATGGCACGTTGGGTAGTGGACTCAGAAACGGATTTAGGAGGACTGAGATTCAAGAAGCATAAGAAATGTTATAACAGAGGACATGCAAGATGTGACTTACTGGTTTTGACCAAGATGCAAGCTGATCTCCTTTGTCAGTAAACACTTCTCGGTATTTCCACTTGTCTCTCGCTTGGTCAAGTGAAGATCTGACTCGCTTCCTCGCTCCCAATAATCTCTCGTTGATCCGTAAATCCTTCGACCGATCTCCAAAATGAAATTCTGATCCGTTGTTTTGGTTTGGGAGCCCATTTACAGTGGAACCGATGGCGGTTGCGTAACCGACGGCGATCGAGTAGGAACCGGCATCGGTAAGGAAAAAGTAGGCTATTTTTAGTAAAATCGCCCACCTTCCCCGCTTTTCTCCCGAGAGATCACCATGGGGCTTGGTCAAGTGACTAGAAGGTCGGTTTTGGGTGCGAAAGGGGTCATTAGTTATGGGTGTAGGTGTAGACCAAGTTTTAGGTTTTAATTAGGTTAGTTTAGGATTAGGGCTAGATCATGATGAGGTGGCAAAATGAGGTGGCAGGTGAGGTGATGGGGATTTATCAATTACAAGGTAATTAATAAATAATTGTGTAAAGTTTAGGTAATGAGGTTAGGTTGCGAAATGGGATGCGGGTCACAAGGGGTCGTAAGACACGATTGTTCTCATCAATTTTATCTTTATTTTGATATGATTTATTCCATTTATTATTTCTTAAATTTGACTTCTTTTTGGATTTACAATACTCCTTATGGAAATTTTTTCCATAGTTGTGACATCTACCATCAAAAGTTACTCTTAAGTTTCTTGATTTATTATCTTTACAAGGGGGTTTAAGAGATGGTTTCTGATTTCTAAATCTAGAAGGTTTAATTTTTGATTCTTGAGTGAGAAGTGACTTAGTAGAATTCTCTTTGGAATGAAAATTTTCCATTACTTACTTGTTCTTGAATTACAAGGAAGATAAAGTGTCTAAATTAGGCGAGATCATTCTCATTTCGATACTTAGAGTTAAGAATAGAGATAAAATTTCTATAATTTTCATGTATATTGATCTGTATAATGAAATATAACAACTTATCTTCAAATAATTCGTAGTTCCAACCATCTAATTAAGCTTTAATGTTCTTAATTTTAGCTAAATAATTGACAATTTTCTCATCCCCCTTCATGGGTGTTGTAAACATCTCTAAAACCAGTTTAATGATCTTAGACAACCTATTTCCTTCATGCATGGTTTATAATTATTTCCATGCATCCGTACGTGAGTCCATATGGCCTATATGTATCAAGAATTCATATCTAATGCTTTGCTATAGAATGGAAAGAGTTTCCTAAGATCTCTGAGAGAAGGAGCTAAGATTTTCATGGGTATTTTGTCTCCCCATGGACATTTTTCGACACCACCACACGAGATCCCATTGCTTTCTAACCATAACACATACTTTCAATCAAACACTCCATATGTTATAATTTGTTTCATTTAAGAGCTAAGACTTATCTAAAGCAAAACTGGCAGAATTATTCATTTTAATGCTCATATGGAAATGGAGAAAAATACAACTAAAAAATAGATCAAGGAAGCCAAACAAAGACAAAAGAACTAGCTACAGATCTTTTAATTTTCTATACAAATGTAAACAACTCTAAATTAATCAAAAATAGCTTGATTTGGTTGAATTTAAGATCAATTTGATAGAGTTTAGTTTGGTTCAAGTTATAGGCAAGCTAATTGAGCTTGGACCGAGTCAAGCTAGAGTATCTTAACGAGTTATTTAGTATCTCGAAGGGGAAATCTCAAAACGAGCTACATGAGCTCAAAATGAGCTACTTTAACAAATAAAAATAAGTTTAAAAACAACCAAGGTGGGGAAGACACATGGCACAAATTAATAATACCAAGAGAGGCACGTGTCGATTTAAAATACATCCTAGGGTGGATGTGAAATATTTTAAAATTAAATTCAATGCCTTTTCGGGTATGCGAAAATAAACAAAATAAGCATATGTCAAAAATCTATGATAAGATCAAAAACAACGAAAAACAAATATACGTGCCGCTTTTTAATTAGCTCACATTTTGCAATACAACTAATAATTTAGAAGACAATTAATTAAAAAGGAACTTGTATACACGTGTCTTAAATTAATTGGATCACTTTTTTTGGACTCGACACAATGCAAAGTTAAAGTATTAGTCAAACAAAGACACTTGTTGAAAAAATAAACGCTAAAAAATTGACACTTGGTGGATTTCTGATAAACTTTAAATATATAGCTTTGAGCGGACTTGAAGTCCCCGAAATAAACCAAAATTAAAATAAAGTTTGGGTCTAAAAAAAGTGGTATAAGATAAGTATCGCAATCTAAGTGGATAAGGTATCGCAATCTAAGAGGATAAGCCAAAGCAAAGACATACACCCTAACACTTCATGCGAAGGTCAAAAACAATTAAAAAAATTAATATACGTGTCAAAAGCAATTGGTTTGCGCTTCACAAATTTGGAAATGATTACGCCAAAAAAAGATACATATAGCATTTTAAATGGATCACACTTTGCAAGTCTCACAAAGACTGACAAATGTGAAAAAATATGTATGTGTCCAAATGCTATTGGTTTGCACTTCGCAATGGCAACCAAAATGGCTAAAGAAAATTGAGGACACGTGGAGCCTTTTAAATGGATCACTTTTTACAAGACTGAAAACACACTGACAAATGTGAAAAGGTGGCTAATTCTTATTGGATAACTACTTTCACAAATGAAAAATTGACAAATGCAAAATATGGAGCAATTCTATTGGCTCAAATTTTGTAAATCTGACAAATGCGAAATAAAAGATACTTGGAACAATTTTATTGGCTTGCCTTCGTGCATACGACACAAGCAAGATAAAATAAGACTAGCTATGTAAAATATAGAGCTACTTGGAGCAATCTTATTGGCTCATATTTCGTAAAGAGAAAACAAACTAAAAAAGGTTTGACAACACAAAATATTAAATGACTCCTGAGCTTTCCTATTGGATTGTATTTCGTAAATAACAAAGGAAAACTAATCCAAGTCTGACAACATGGAGACACATGTAAATCCCTTATCACCTCGCATTTTGTGACTCGATAATCGATAAACAATAAAACTGTCACCATGAAGCAAGATTGAGCCATATGATTGGTTTTGGCTTCATTAAAAACCGATAATACAAAGCTAGCTAGAGAAAAATGATTGGCTCAAGCTTTGTATTCAAAATAAATTTGCAGAAAAAAATAAAAAATATTGATAGAGTGAAGTTAGATGGCACTATAATATTGGATCGTGCTTCAAAAAGATAGAAAGGTGTCAGATTGAAGTCACTTGGAACTCTAAGAGTGGATATGGCTTTAAAATGTGGAAAAGGTCAATGAAGCTATTTGGAGCAATTCTATTGGTCCAAGCTTTGCAAAATCGATAGGATCTAAAGAAATAAAGAAAGATAATGCAAAGCCAAATGGCACACAATGATTCACCCAAGCTTCAAAAAGAGAAAAATAGCAAAAAATAAAGATTTTACTATTAGAATAGACTTAGATGCCCCAAAAAAACTAGATCTAAATAAATATTTTAGATCCAAAGTCAAAAAATGACCCAAATGGCTATAAATAATGTGAAAACTTAAAATAAGCTCGTAGATGATGGATTTAAACCGTAAATGACTAAAATAAGATGTATAAGTAAAGATCTAAGCATACAAAAGCTCAAACACAATCTAAACAACCATTTAGCCAATATTTCACCTATATTTCAAAAAATATTTGGGTGGGAATTGGAAATTCAAACTTGATTAGCTCTAAGATGATCATGAACTTTTAAGATTTCATAGATATGTAAATAAACTTAAAGATTCTTCACCTCTTCAAATTAAAAATTCTAGATCAATCTTGCACACGCATAATCACTAGCTCTGATGTCATGTTAGATTTAGCAGGGGAAATATAATCAACAAATTACATATCCACCATTAAAAAATAGAAGATTATAGCTTATGATATGCAACCGATTATAAACATAAATAGCTTAAAATAGATATCAAATAATAGAGCTTAATGAAAAAGTTATGAAAGAAAATAAAAACAAGAACAAGAGACAGATAACACCAGATTTGAGTGGAGAAACCCGAAGGAAAAAACTCCACTGGTAAAGCACTGTTTGTATTTAAAATTCTCACGAGTTTAACCCAACACTTCCAATTCACTCATTGATCTTTTACAATGTCTGTAGAGCTATATCTCTTGATCATTAAATACAATGATCATCTAACCTATCTTACATTTGCTTTAGTGTGTCTTACATTCTCCTAGCGTGTCTTACACTATGATCTCAATCTTTAATACTAGATTGTACAAAATGTATACCTTGTAGACAAATCAATCTGAGAGGGACCACCCACATCAATGTGGTTGGGTGAATCAGTCAGGCCGCTTCACTCTTAAATGCGAAATACCTTCACGATACGCTTTGATTAGAAAAACTTTAATAATATTGGGGCATTCTCACAGTGGTAAATCCCACTTGACATTATCACCCCAACACTTGCCAAGCGGGATAAGATCTAGGGAATCTTGTTGAGAAGGATAAGGTAGTTTGGGATATGATATGATTTACCTAGAGACATAGTAGGGAAGGGTGAAGAGGAGGGAGGAAGAAAAAAATCCTACAAGAAAAAAATTATTAACATATGTTAATAAAAAAATCATCCACCAAAACTAGAAAATACCTCAAAAATTGTAATTTGCCAATTTTATTTGTAGATATCCAAATTTGGTGAAGAAACCCCGAAACTATCTTTACACCTCGCATATGCACTGACCAACAAAAAACAACAAACTCCATGAAAAGAAATAAATAAATTGGATTAATTCAAGTAGAGCACATAATGAAAATGAATTAAAAACTTACACAAGAAACTAATAAAATAAAAAAACTAAGAGTAGTAGGAAACAAATGCTTTGAGTGACACGATTCCCAATAACATATATCCGATATCATGTGAAAGAGTGTGAACATGAGGAGAAATATGGAATGCATGCACATAAACAAAGTTTCACTCAAATAGAAACATGACGTAGCTTTGAGTAGTAAGTAATAAATTAACTACCAAGAAATTGTGCGTGCAAGAAAAAGGGATAACATTCTCATAGATCAAAAAATAAGTACACACGGGAGTTCCGTGTAACTCCCAATGTAAGGAATCATCATACCTCCATAAGGAAGAAAGGAGTTACAATTCAGAAATAGAATGTAACTCTTGTATTACGTACAATGACACGCACCGATGCATATGAAAATTTCTATGACTGAAATTGTCACGCGTCATGTAACTCCTAATGACAACCTAGAGACCTATGACTCACCTAAGGTGAGATGAATCACCATGTGTGAGGTAAGTAAACCTAATAAAAGGTAAATTAAAACCCTCACACGAACATGAATATGGTGCATTAGAAGGACATTCTAATATTGTTAAAGTATTTATGTCTAAGACCATTAAGGATTTTTCACATGCTTATCCACACATTAAATGGACCTATACATTGATAGTGTTTTTCTAGTTCCATGTTAACAACCATAATTTTTCAAATTATGATGAAGAGAAATATTAACCTAAGTAAAGTCATAATCATGATACTATTATCTACTACACTATTGATACACCCACCAATCGCATTCTTCTTGATAATAGTCTCATTACATTACCTTATAATAGATATAGGATACACCATCATTTTATACAAAATCAAGGAAGAACATATTACAATTATGATAAAATTAATGGGAATGAAATACACAAGTGTTTATATTTACACAATCATATCTAATATCACACTCGAAGAATATTATACATAAGGAAGAGAAAAACAAAAAATATCGGAAGGCACCATAAGAGCATAAGCAATTTTATAAGTACACAATTCACCTAAGAAAAAGGAGGTAATCAAACTCCACCACCTATAAACACAAAAGAACCAAGATTCAATTCATTATATAATAAGAAATGTGTTCATCCCTTTTACATACATGCAATAATTAAGAACAAGAGTTATAACCAGTGATAATAAAATATCTTGAATTTAATAGAGAAACTAGGTTATGATAAAAGTGAGTTGTAACATTCGATACCATTCGATGGGAAATCTATATAACATGTTACAATATGATCCAAGGTTACACATACTACATTTCAAGTTTTGTATTGCAATTATGAATTTACAACAACAATGGGACAACATCAATTACAAAAATGGAAGAAACTATTAATAACAACAATGAATGTGATAATTTTATATATGATGATGGAATGGTCACCACTAGATGAGATTAATATCAACACAATTTTACTCCTTTCAAAAAAGAATAATATTTTGTGATAACAACTACATCATAGAAAGTATTTCCTAATACAACTGTTCTCAACTACCCCCAAGAAAGAGTAACCAAAGTAGATAGTTCTTGTTATTATTGAGTAAGAACAATAAAAGAAAGAAATTCCTATTATCACTAAGTAAGAAGAACCATACAAACAAATTCCTAGTGTAGTTGAGAAGTTTCAAGAAGAGAAAGTAATACATACTTGAGAAAGTGTTTCCCATTATATCAAATAAATTAGAGAAAGTACAAATAAATAAAGTAGACAAATGCAAATATATGAAATATTACATTTTCTAGTGTTGAGTATGATGAAAATATGGGAATCTAATTGTTAAAATTATTTTTAATTGTGATGATCATTTTTAGGAGATTTATTTGAGTTAGTTTTTTGAGATATTTATTGGTTGAGTGAAATTTTTATGGAAAAATCCCTAAATGAATATTTTAAAAGAATATAGACAATCAATTATTGAATAGAAAAGAATAAAGAATGGCTTCTCTGTGCGTATCCAAAAGTAAGCTATGGTGATGGCAAGAGTTATTGAAATTCTAGGTTGATCCCATTTTCTAATTGTTTCCATTCCTCAAGCTCACTAGTTACCATGTCCTGGAGTCAGTACAAGTAATATCTAGAATGTTCTCCAAAGTTAACTCATCAACATTCTCCTGAAGTTCATTTAACATGACATCCCATTTAGTGGAAATTCCTCCAACTCATCCACCTTGTGCATCACCATTATATGAACCTCACCAAGACATTTTTTTCACTATGTCGTGCTTCTCCTTTATTTCTTGTTTCTTCTCGCTAACTTCCCCGTAATAACTTCTCATGATTGGTTTTATTTGTTTTCAATGTGGCATGTAGTTTCTTTAATTCTGCATCATATTCCCTACTGCTCTCAAGGTCAATATTCCCATGATATCCTTAAATTTGTCAAAAATATATTCATCCATTTATGCGGCCTCCCTCATTTTTTTCACCCACTCGAATATATTCTTCTCTTTTTCCCCACCTTACCCTTATTCATATAAGCTAGCTCTAGCACACTATTTATTTTAACCGTAGTAGGTGTACCATCTCCTCTAATTATTCCATCTCTATTTTATGATCAGGTTTTTCCTAGATCACAACATCTAGGCATGCATGTGGAATATTGTTGACAATGTCGATTGCCTTATTATATGCATTAACTACTCTTTTTTGTGTCAATCAACTCCTCAATGAGCTTCTGATTTTTCTTAGTCTTGTGCTCTATGTCCTTCTACATTCTCTTTATTACATCCCCTTTATCAATATTTCACCTTCCAACATCGGCAACCATCTTATTTAGAGTGTTTCTCACTTTCTCATCTCGAGAGTTAGGTAGAGTCAATTATTAGGAAAGATCCTAGTTATTTATTTGACATTAAATCCAAAATTAACTCTTTTCTCACCTCAAAGTCTAGCTCCTCCATATGAGTCTCGCAAATCACAAGAGAGTATATTCCTTATGTGCGGATGGGATTCAAACTTATCAAACATTCACCAACAAAATATATATTCGATGGGTACCAAAATTTGAAACCTTTCCCTTAAGAGCTTTGAAGGATCATCTATGTATGACATTTGAGGTTCACGTGGAGGTTTCCTTTGCCTTCTCCCTCTTACGTGTGGCCTTCATGGCATCCTTGTATAACATCAAACTACATGTGGCTTATCTCCTTATCGTGTCTTGCCTTCCCCCAAGTCCTTTTTCCTCCTCATCATGCACATCTTACTCCTCCTCAGTTCCTCTTCTTATGCATGTTCTTCCTTTTCAAAGACTTCGTCTTCTTGTTCTTCCTCTTACACAGTCTACTCTAGATCTTCCTCTTCCTATTCTAGATCATGTATAACATGAGGTTTTTTCCCTCTATTGGACTATGATTATGTACTTATTTAGTCAAATATTCCTTAGGAATGTGTGAGGTTCTTTCCTCCTAACACATCCTCTAAATTATTATCCTTTCATTATGGTCTAGTGAAAACTCTTCTTCTTCTTCTTGAGGGGTGGGCTCATGCTTATGATTTTGGATCTTCATTGTTATCTTATTTGGAGGTTATAGAAGCTCAAGGTCACACATGTCAATTAATTTTCCATCCTTAAGCTTTGGTCATAGATAGATATCAACCTCATAATCATCCTTTCCAAATGCCATGGTCACAATTTGGTTTACGTCCATACTTGTCTATCTCAATGCTTTCAACATATGGTGCCTTTGACTTGTACCCATATGTTTTTGCACTATATGGTAGTCATCATCTAACCTTTGTATTTTGAACTTCAAATGTTGTAAATCCTTTATCTAGTTCATGGTGCTCTTAAAATTATTTCATATGAATGTAAATGGTAGTTTTCATCATGGTCCCATCTCCCAATTGCTTGATAAAAATCTACCAAGGCTGAAGTGTTACATTACTGCAAACTCCTTTCCATCCAACACTTTTGTAAATTCCCTAGGCATGTGCCATTCATTCTTGAATGTGTTGCACATCTTCCTATACCATTTCTCAAGGAAATTCCTATATGGATTTGAAATTAATCCATCACAAGTAAAGCTGGAAAACCTATAAGCCAAATAATTACTAATAGGGTGCTCCCAAATGTTATCCTCTGACCATTTGGAACTCCTATCTCCCAAAACACAATTAACAATAGGATAGAACCCCAAGTTTTTTTATTCTTTCTCCCTCTGGGTATTTTATTCATCTATAATAATTTATGTTATGAATAAGGAAACATTATACTTTACCCTCGCACCATCTTGTGCGCAACATGCAAAAAAATTCTTGTTGACTTCGACCATAATTCAAATGCTCCTAGTTTACGAGATCACATATCACATAGCCATTGTGGTTCTGTTGTCTTGCAAATGTGTAAAGGGGAAAATTGAAAGTTTTGAAGCAAGACAACTTTCTCTATCTCAAAGTTTCCATGTTTTGATCATACTTGTTAAACAAAATAAGCTCTCTCGTATTTTGGGTTAACTAGCTTCCTTTTGTGCCTCAGTCAATTTTTTACACATTTTAGGCACTCAAAATTTTCTAGATATTTCTTCATCAGATAGAGAATTCTTTCCCCTTTCTAGAAAGGTAAGGAAGTCCTCCTAACTCCTTGTATTTTGCAAGTTATGGCTCGGTGAAGTTTGGAGGGGAAATTTTCCTTGGGTGGGCCCACAGAGGTAAGGAGGAAATTTTTCCAAGGAAATTGGCGGGTTGGTGGAGGTGCGAGAGAAATTCGACACTTAGCCTTTTGGCTAAAAACTCAAAGGTAAAAAGTTCACCCGTAAGCCCATGCAGGAGAATGGAGAAAAATTGATTAAGTCCCCGCATTAAATCATAAGGTGCCACGTGTCCATTCATTAGCCAGGATCGGGGCATTAGAAGTATTTTAAATTTTTGCCAAAACCATAAAAGTGCAAAGGTGAAATGTTGGACCACATCTCCACAACGAATCAGAAGATGTCATGTGTCCACATCAGCAGTGAAGGTCGGGTCGGCGGAGGACTTTGGGAAAATTTTCCCTTGTGGGCAAAAAGGGTGAAATGTTATTCTGAAGCCCGCGGATGAACTAGAAAGCACCATGTGTCATCGGGTTTGCGGGGGCACGAAGATTTTGGGGAAAAATTTCCCAATTTCAAAAAAGAGGGAAAAAGGTCAAATTTTGGCCCACAAACCCGAATTTTTCCTAAATCTTCAAGAGGCCATATATTTCATCTAGAGCTTGGATTTTCGTGTTTTGGTATCAATGAAAAGTTGGTGAAATTATCCACATGATGGACACTTAAATTTTAAATTTTTATGGATTTTTTTGGGAGAAAATCAAAAAAACATTTCGCATGTAAAAACGTAAAAAGTTTCCCACGACTCCACTCCAATGTTCTTCTACCATGTGGATGGCCCGATTTCAAATAAATTAGGGAAAGGATCGAATGGTTCATATGAAAACTAGCAAATTGAAATATAAAATGTATTTTTGGATGCAAAAACTCTTTTTGGGCTCGTCAGAAGAATTTTATTTACGGCAGAGGAATCTAGAAGAGGGGAAATGATCAAATTTGTTTATAACAACTTTAGGTCGAAATATTTAATGGTTTTTCAAAGTCTTTGTGTGGGGCAATCGATCGAAATTGAAACTGAAAGCACATTTTTGCGAATAGAGGACAAAAATTGATTGTTAGTCTTCTTCTGTTCTCCTCCTCTGCATTTTTTTCTTCTATTCCCACTCGTTATGCGAGTTTCAAATCTAAGATCAATAAAAAGGAAGGAATTTTATGTCCCCTCAATGGAAAAATCGATTTGTGTTTTGTGACCAAAGCATTTTTATTCTATCTTGTGCTCAGAAATTGCAAATTTGTCTTTCTTCTATTAATTAATGCATGTAATGAAACTTCCAGTTGATGTGTGTGGGAATCTGACACTCTACCCATAACATTGATTTCCCCCTCCTTCATTCTCACTCCCTCCCCTTTCTTAGATCGATTTCTGCTATAACAAGGAGTTGCTATTATTGCCATAGGGATAGTGGAGTGTTCCTGTGGATCTCTAGTTGAAAAACCACCATAAATCCACTTTGGTTTTACATGCTAAACAATGGTAGCTGCACCATTCAAATGTAGAGGGACTTAGATTCCCATAGCGTTGGCCTAAAATCCACAAATTTGTCCACAAGACAAATTTTCTCGCTAACATGCTCCTAGGTCACACATTATAAATGTGGAAGGCACGACTTTCACTCTAATTCTTTAGTTTGGTGGTTGTCTCCTCTATCACCATCTTAATGCATAGGTCAAGTGCTATTTCACAACCACCAACTCTCAAAGCACTATCACTTTTGATGATTAATTGCGCGATCAAGAGCATCCTTCTACCCATGAAGTGGAAGTAATCCTCTTGTACCATGGACATGATCCATTAATACATGCACGTGGTCTTACTAAAGAATGGTAATTCAAATAGTTGTAGTACCTCAACATCAATCATCTTTTGGTACATCTTGTTATTGAGGACCATATATCCTACGAAAGCCAATTGTCATATTTCTTCTATCACATCCTTTTGGATGTCTCCTTCATGTCCTAGTGTAAAGTGATTATACTCACTTATCTTACACTTCCACAACCGCAACACCAATGATTTTCCTAAAATTACTTCTAGACGATATTATATCTCATAAAACTAGTCATCAAGGGATTATTTTATGGTCTTCTTGTTCTTTGGTACTTTCTTTTTGGTGCTATTATTCACTCTATCCTTCTGAATATACCACCCCGTGATTTTATTTCTTGTACTTGAAAAACCATCTTACCTATTCAATTATTTCTTTCATCCTATCAACTACACTTATTGTGTGTAAACGACCTTGTTCCCTAGCTCAATCCTACAATTCAATTCCATTTCCTAATCTTGTGAGTTTTCTCTTTTTGCGTTGAACCTTATCATTTTCTACCTAGCATCATAATCCTTCCTCCAAATCCTTATTCATCCAAATTAACTTCTTCAAGGATCTATCTAAAATGAACATTTACGAAATAAAAAGTGAATTTAATAGAACAAAAAGAGGTATTTTACAATATTAATGTGGAATAAAAATTTCTAAGGAATTTTTAAAATAGTGTATATTTGTTTTTATTATGCCCTTATTACTAAAAATGGTAATTTTGAATTTATGAAAATTGTGCTAAAAATCATGCCAAACAAAAATAGGTTTTCGTTTAATATATTAAAATAAAGAAAAAACTTTCAAGGTTTGAAAATATTTTTTAATTGTTAGATATGAAATGAAAGGTATTGTGAGCCCAACGATAATCCCTAGAAAGAGACCCAAAGAGAAGGACTAACCATGAGACCCTAGGGAACATTTTGAAAATTAGTTTTAGCTCATGCAATAGGATGAATCTGAATTGAATCTAAATACAACCCTAGAATATTGATAGATCTAAAACCAATGAGAAAGGAGAAACCTTACGGAAACTAGGGTTGATAGATTCAAGCATAAGTCGGAGTTCATCAAATGTTTAAACCCTAATGTGTGTGTGTGTGTGTGTGTGTGTGTGTGTGTGTGTGTGTGTGTGTGTGTGTGTGTTGAATGTAAATATGATATGAGAAAAATATAGGATGTAAGGGTTTGTAACAAGAGGTTATTCTCAATCAATTAATTTAAAATTAATCATGTATAATCAAAACAATGCATTCATACTTAAAAAATGAAAATGTATAGAATGATGGATCAAATACATAGGAGAAGATGAAGACTTCATTGTACAGAGTGGAACATAGAGAATCTAGATGTGCATATAGGAGAAACAAGTTGGTCTAATCCTCGAAGATGCTTCATTTCTAAGATTGGAACTAGAAAATGACTTGGTGTAGGACCGTATAATTGTTGTATGGTCTTATCTCAATTCTATATGGTCTTTACTTGTATTCTATAGTTTTGGACTCTTTGCATTCAAATCCTATAACATTTTGTGTGCTTTACTTGCCTAGAATTTTTTTCATGTTATATGTCACTCTTGTTTGCATAACCTTGACACAACCTGTAATGACTTGCAATAAGTGGAAACCCTAAATACCTACAATACCCTTCATCAAAACATTAGATAACAAAAGGAGAAATCAGGTGTGTGGTGAGGTTAGACTCTACCAAACCAATCCAAGTGTTGCACTACATGCCCCAGACCGAGATCAAGCCTCATGTAGATCTCATGGGTGCTTATGAAAGTCTGATTGTGATCTAATCCAACCCCTCATAAGTTCCCTTGTGTCTCTTGACACAAAGATAGTGGGCTAACTATAAAGTAGAGAATGTACACAACAGCGGTAGTGTGGTGTAGTGTGCTCTAGCTACTAGACTAAACCCTTTAACAATGTTTGGATTGGCTTTGCTCTTGTTAAGACATGGCTATAGGACCTTTACATGCTTGAAGATGGAGGAAATTAGACTCTTTGTCATGGTTTAGTGCTTTAGAACCATAGTGGTGGATGCTTTAAGTGATGTGCAACTAATAGTCGAATATGTAATAGAGTCTTGGGCGCTTTTGGATTGATATTTACAATAACAGCTTACAATAGTGTTAGGTGAGTAATAAAGTGATATTGCCTTTCTTATATATCTTTCTATAGGTGAAATATTATGATAAGGCCACCTCTAGGAAGATGAAATGACACACTTAAGATATTCAAACTAAAATTGGAGTCAGAAGATACAAAGGTGTGGAATTATACAAATCATCTAAGGTCGTAGTCTTTTCTCGACCAAACTATACAATTTTTCTTAGGCAACTTGTGATGTAAAGAAAAAGGTTCAAAATGGTGCACATGTATAATTTACTTCTTTTCTTAATTAATAGGTCTTGAGTTTTCAACAAAGTAGAGTGTAGATGAGAAAGTCAAGAAAGAGATGCGATGTACTCATTGGACTTAGAATTTGAGCATTTGTCTTAGCAAGGGAACATATCCAAACTTGTTATTTTCAAAGGATAAGTTACCAAATTTGAGTGTATACAATTGTAAAAATAATTTTTTATCTTCAAACTTTTATTTTTCTTTCTAGTAACCTTTCTATCATCAATCACTTCCTCAATTCCACGTGCTTTATTTACAAGAATTTGAACATGCAAAGGCATTAGCTTCAATTAAGTTGAGGTTCAAGATTTCATATTCTATGCATTCCTCTCCACTCTAAACTGTCTACCATTCATCCATGTCATATTAACTCTTCTTACTCATATTATTCATTGTATATAGTTACTTCATTGGAGCATATTTCATCATTACGGAAGCTTGTCATGATCCTTTCTTATCATACACGAGTACTCTCAAAATTCATATGGATTAGCCTCGCCTTTATCCTATATTCCATGATAGAAACTTTTATGTTCCCACCTTTTATATTTTCTATGCAACCATTCCTCATGATCACCAGAGCCTTCCATTCTTATTTAGTATTTGCACCAATAAGGTTTCATCTCCAACTTACCATACCTATCCATTATACGAAAGGAGTTTAGCATTCCATTACACGGGTTTCAATATATTTGCTTTGTGATATCATCAACAAAGGAGAACCCTTATATATGGAAATGACCTAAAGTAAAGGTTAGGTTGAGCTTACATCCGATCAAATTCTTCCATCTTCAACATGCATGTAATTACATTGTTAAACAAACAATTGATTTTCAAAATAATAGTGAACAAGGTCCTAGAAATGGAACTAAAATGTTGGGCTTTTTCGATCATCCAAACATTTTTGTGCAAACATGACCTTACACAACAAATAAACACTAATAGACCTCCATATTACTTAAGTGTAGTGCTTAAACACTTAATTAAGGCATGATGAGAGATCACAAATCCAACCCCCACCTACACCCCCTCCGCACCCCCTATTATGTGATTGACAATGGAAATATCCAATATGCATGAAGTAACTAAATAAGCACTTTAATGAATCGAAGAGTTAACTAATATACATCCATACATACTCACAAGTCGACACAAACATAGAAACATTGTGTGTGTGTGTGTGTGTCAAAAGTTTACAATCAATATCAAGAGTTACAAACACTCATGCACAATTCACAAGTATAGATTGTACTCAATAGCTTATGGAACTCTTGGCTCATCAAAGTCACAACCTTTATACATTCTTCAACTTCGCACTAGTTTGCAAAACACTCAATTCTTCTTAATCTTCAAACTTGTGTGTAAAACGTAAAACATTCCCGAATGCCCAAATTTGTATCCAAATGTGGCTTCCATATAAATACCTATAGGATTCATGAAACCCTTTGACATGTCGAGTTAACACATAGATGGACCTCGTTGGCAACCTTCTAGATTCTTATAGAACTTGTGTAATTATCATTCGGATGTAAAGCTTCTAGATGTTTCTAGAAATATCCCATATGCCTATACATGTTATACTCTTCTTTTTGTGCAACTTGTAATCATTTACAAGTTCCTTGTTTGTTTTCTACCTACCATTTTTGCTTGTGACTTCATTTTACATCAAAGTCTACACTTCACCATGTATGTGTTTACTTTTTAGGCTTGTATATGGCCAAGAACTTGATGATCTTGCATTCGAAGGTACAGGCGATAGAGCGAGGGAAATTAAATTTGAAAAATATTGATAATTAGATAGGGCTAAAAATATGAAGAACCATTGAAAATCGACAAAATGAAAAAATAACACTCAATTTAGACCAACAATAGTTGAGAAATATAAAAACATTCTAAAACCATATAATTAAACTAGTAATAAATAAGTGAACCATTTTTTCGATTGAAAGCACACTTATATGAATAGAAAATAAAGTACACAACTACCATACCAAAAAAATGGGTGGAAAACGTACACCCTAGAAGCTAGTCACATTGAGCTTAAGAGCCATGAGACAAAGCGGGTGGCACACAACGGTACAAAGTGTGAATTAATCACAAAAACAAGTCACATGAGTGATAAGAAAATACTTATGCAACAACAACGAACATGGCGGAAGGCGGAGGAGGTGGTAATAGAACTCCGCATGGAACATACCCCACCTAAGAACAGGAGGAGGGTCTAGAGAAGTCGACAGAGTCCCAGCAGCATTCCGAGCACCGATCGGACTTGTGTTGTCGAGTAAGAGAAATAGCAAGAGCCAACGAGGAAATTTGTCGAGATTTCTTTTGCCCATCTAGTGCCATTGTGAGAATTATGGGGGCGGGCACCCCAACTAAAACTACCAATCCTGTCGTGGTCACGCCCTAACCATTGCTAGGAGGAGGAGCCCCATAACTAGAGCCACCATTGTCGTGGTCGCGGGAGGAGCCCCCAACCATCGCGTTTGCCCAATCGATCGAAAACACAACCGCCACTCGAAGAAGAATTATGCTTGACACGGGAGAGAGGTTGCAATGGCCCCGAGAGTGATGATGCTGGCGTGAGCCTTGCCCACGTTCCGGAGGAGAATGACGACAAAAAAGCGAACGGCGACAAGTAGGAGAAGAAAGGAAAGAAATGAATGCACTTGGACGTGAAGGACCATTTTTGGGTTATAAAGTCTACAATAATGAGCTCCCACACGAGTTGTTATGCGGCCACAAATAATTAAAGTGCAAATAAGGGAGGTTTGAATGGATATGGAGTGAACAATGCCTTTGACGCGAATCAAGAGGGGGCCGGGGACACCTTGTTAATCTCTTCATGAGCAAGACAGAGTTAAATACTTTTATGTTGACTGTCGACCCTCTTGCCGCTCTGCTACCCACTCTACAGACAATGTTAACCTGCTTGGGAGACAAGTTCGCATTCGCAACACCCCCAGTCGGCGGACCCAAAAAGGAATCAAATTTTCTTTTTATCCTTACTTTTTCGCTTTAATGTTACTTTTTTACCGTGATGGGTCCCACTCCCACTCCCACTACCGGATCATGAGCACATTCACGCGCCAGCTGGACACTCGACAAGAAGAGAGGTGAGCTGAAGCTGAAAATAACGTGACCAGACCAGACCGATTCCGATTCGTTTCTAACCGACGATGTGGCACTAGCAGATAGGTTTAACGGACTCAAGTGGGCCCCACACGCATCGTGCTTTCCCGTAGATACGGGGCCCGGGCATTAAAATAATAATAAATCTTGATAAGAAATGATTGAGCGTGCGAAAGGTATTTTCGTGAGAGAGGATGGCTCGAGGACTGGCAATGCCAGAATGAAATGTCGTATCCATGACGTCATGTCAATGCCATTTCCCATGTGCCATGTATGCGCATCATCACTCATCACTCATCACTCATCACTCATGCATGTATTTGCCTGCTTAATGTTTACTCCCACCATCACCACCACCGAGGAAGACAAATGTAATAGTACTTTAAAAAAAAAACAACGAAATACTTAATACTCTCAAAAAGTAGAAGGTTAGAGCACGTCAATCTTGAATAGTTTATAGTGTGCTTATGTGTCACCATGCCCATGACAGCTATTGATATTTAAATAAGAGCCATGTTTTCTAGGCAAAAGTCTTATATATTCTAGAATCTAGGTTTTCAATGGGAGACTCGTTTGCCCATCTTCAAATATAAATTTAAGCTCTATTTTTTTCAGTGATGGGAGATACGTTTGTGTGTCTTCACATGTAAATATAAGCTATTCTTTTTCCCAACATCAGTGATGGGAGACTTGTTTGGCCATTTTCATGTGTAAATTTAAGCTACTCCTTTTTCACAACATTATCGTTGGGAGACACGTTTGGCCATCTTCACCTTGCTCATTTTGTGGCTAACTCCCTTCATTCTTCCCTCTCTTGTGCCTCAGTCATAATTTTTTTGCTTTTTAAGCACTCAAGACCTTCTAGAAATGGCACCAT
Source organism: Taxus wallichiana var. yunnanensis (assembly GCA_018340775.1). Taxonomy (NCBI): domain Eukaryota; kingdom Viridiplantae; phylum Streptophyta; class Pinopsida; order Cupressales; family Taxaceae; genus Taxus; species Taxus wallichiana. The sequence continues at coordinate 541,417,850 of CM031238.1, forward strand.
TGGATAGAGCTTTTTCTCAGCTTTCCAGAAAGGTAAAGTTTTCCTCCTAACTCCATGTATTTTTGAAGTTATGGCTCGGCGGAGTTTTTGTGGGAAATTTTCCCTGAAAGGCCCATGCCCGAATAATATGGTGCCATGTGTCCTCGGGAGTGGTGGAGGGGAGGTAAACTTGGAATTTTTACTAAGTGATTTGGCAAGTTTTCAAAAGGAACATTTCACCCCGAAGGCCCACCGACGAATGAGATGCTGCCACGTGTCCAAGGAAAGGAAATTGGAAAATTTTCTAAGGGTTGATCCAAGCAAAATTTTTGATGCTAGGCCCGCATCGAATCATATTGTGCCATGTGTCTTGAGAGGAAAGGAGTGGCGGAGGGCGGAGTTAAAATGGAAAATTTGACTAAGTGTTGGCGCCGTAAAAAATCTCCAAAAGGGCCCGAATCAAATGATGCCACGTGTCCCAGGACCGGTGGACCATGGAGGAAGATTTAAAAATTTGGTGAAGTGTTTTCGTGAGAGGAAAAAGGAAAGTTTTGGCCCACCGCCCACACGACCGAGTCGAGATCGCTCACCACGTGTCCCGGGGGTCGGAGCTTCGGAGCGCGGGGAGATTGGGAATTTTTCCCAAAGGTAAAGCGCAAAAGGAGATGTTTGCCCCCAGGGCCCGCCCAATCGAATGAGAGCCACGCCACATGGCACGGAGCTTTGAGGAATGGAGGAAAAAAAGTTGGAAATTTTCCCAAAGAAAAATGAAGGAAATTTCAAAGGAAAAGTCCACCCCCCAAACGCGAGCCAATGGAATCTTGCCACGTGTCCATGTGGCGGCAAAAAATACAGGAGCAGGCCCGCGGGAAAAAGAAAAAGGAAAATCCCACAACCAATGGGGTTTCACCACATGTCCGAGTCAAAAATATGGCCAAAAGTGATGGAAAATTTAAGAGGAAAAGGCCCATGGTGAATCACCTCTTGCCACGTGTCCTCAGATCATCGGCCGTGGAGAGAGATTTTGGAAAAATTTTCCAATGGTCAAAACGATGGAAAATGAAACATCAAGAACCCGCGTCCAATGGAATCATGCCACATGGCACCCAAAATGGTGGAGGCATGGGGATTTTTTGGGAAATTTTCCCAAATGCAAAAAGTGGAAAATTTCAAATTTTTCGCCCGCCAATCCGTTTTGGCCCTGTTTTGCCCTAAAATTTCAAATGGCCATAACTTTCGATCCAGAGCTCGGTTTTTCACGTTCTTTATATCAACGGAAATCTGGTGAAATTATCTACAAGATTTCGGGGTCAATTTTGTATTTTGATGGATTTTGGAGAGAGAAAATTGAAAAACTCCTCTGGCACGTGGTAATGAATAAAAATGACGTTTCAACCACCATTTTTAATGAAGAATGGCTCGCATTCTCTCCCAGCATGGTGAAAAATGTCAGGGAATGGACTGTAAAGGATGCCCATGCTATTTTATTGCATTTTTGGTTGGTGGTTGAAGCTCTCCCATGTTTTCCCATGTTTCTCTCTCCTGGGGTCGTTTTTGCATTGTAAAAGCCAGATTTGGCTCATTTTTGAAGGTTGAACATTTTTCATGTATTACAGGCTCCCTTTTCACCTTGAAAAGTGATTTTGTGGAAATATCAGACCTCTTCCAAGACTATAACCTATTTTCTACCTCTCAGATGTTGTAATGCATGTGTTTTGATATTGGAAATGACAATGCAAGCTCTGTGAATGAGTTTTAATCCTCTGTTTGTGTTGTTTGCTTCATTTCTGACCTTTCATTACATTTTATCAGTTTGTGCATGATGTTTTGTTGCATTTCTATGATCTGTGTCAATCTGCAGAAGTAAAAAATGCTCACCACTCCTTTGGTGCATCACCTTATTAGCATTAGTTTCAGTTTTTTTGCATTCTATCTCTATCTGTCCCCTTTGGAATTTAGAGTAGGATCTTGAATTCAAAACCTCTGCAACTTGCAAGTAATACACCTGATCAGAGGAGTTGAGGAACCAACCTCTAACCTAGAGATTCTTTTCCCATTTTTACAAGTCCCACACTTGGGAAAAGATTCAATGTTGTGCAATCACACTGGATGTCCAAAATGTCAAACTAGAAATCTGATCAACATCCAAGGGTGTTGCTGATTTGCACCAACAGTTTTGGCATGCCGGTGGGACCTTAGAGGTCTTCATCTTCATTGCAACAAAATTGATGTGCATTTGTTGCAAGTTTCTTGCTTAAAAGAGCCCTAAATTGCACATCTGGCGACTCCAAGGAAGAAGAATCAGCTGGTTTTAGCAGTGCAGACCTGAAAACTCATGAGAAGAATCACCACAAGGTCAAGAGTTGGAGAAGAAGAGGTGTTGTTTGAGTATCTGCAATTATCTCCAAGAAGAAGGCAAAGAGGGAGGAGAATTCAAAGGTCTCCATCTCCACCAAACAGAACTCTATCAACTCTCCACAGTAGGCCTTTCATTCAATCAACAAGGGTTCTAAGGCCAATCAGAATGGCACAACACAACCCCTATGTCAATTTCACTTGGGCAGCCCACTTTCTCTCAATGCACAAAATCCAATCCCAGTTGCAGCATTGAAGAACATTCCATACTTTACTTGGAGAGAATCGGACCACTCTGGTGATCATGTCGAGGATATTGCTAATATTTGTGTAATCCATGAGATTAATGAGATGCAAGTTCTTTGTCAAACTACGGCATCTTCATTCAAAGGAAAGCTTTGCAATGGTTTAGAGTCTTGCCTCGGGTTCTATCAAAATTGGAACCAGCTATGTATAGCCCTCCATGAGCGAGTTTGGAGAAAAGGAGATAACTTGTCCCTTTTGGAACAGTTGACAACCATCAAGAGAGCTCCCAATGAGCAGCTGACCGACTTCAACTTCAGGTTTCAAATGACTTGGGAGAGAATTCCAGTGGCAGTAAGGCCAGCAGTAGAAGGTGCTTTTCTATATTACCTTAAAGCTTTAAATTCTGATATTTCTATGTTAATTCAATCCATGGGAGGCACAACTATCCCTGTTGCTTATAGCATTGCCATTAGAGCTGAAAATTGTTTGATTCAAGCTGGCAAGCTAGCTCCTAGGCCTCCAATGCCATTGTATCCAAGTTTAGAGAGCCCAAATACTAGTCAAGTGCCTATTTTAGCTCCTATTCCCACTCCTAGAAATCAAGAATTCAAGTGAAGCTTCTACTTCATCTTCTAGTGCCTCAAATGAACTTCAAGAAGTCATGAAGCAATTGCAAAATTTAGGTAATGAGCTGGTTACACTCAAGAGGCAGCAAGCCCAAGGTTTTAGACCTTCTTTCCAGCCTCAAGCTCAGCCTAACAGGCAGCCATACCAGCCTCAAAGACCACCCAATCCAGTTGCAAATCAAAATCAAGCAAGACCTCCTGCCAATAGACCATTTCAGCCCTATAATCCCAATGTTACATCTGCCTCTAAAGCAATAGTGCCAGTGTAAAACAACATAGCTCAAGAGTATGATTGGTGTTTCCCATGCAATGAACCTCACAACTAGTCTATGTGTTTCAATGGTGCCTTAAATCAAGCATTAATGGTGACTACAACTGGTGTGGAGGGTGAAGGGAGTCAAGGAAATAACCAACAACAAGAAACATTCCAGCAACAATCAGCTCCAAATGATACCACACTTGTAAAATGGCAGGCAGAAGATTTTTGTGGCATGAATCAAATGATTCCCCAAAGTGTTGCAGCCAACACAAGGTCAAAAAGGAGAAATTTGGGTGAAGAACAACCATTGGCTCCAAGTAATCCACAATCTTCTATCACTCCACAAATTATTGGCAAACAAAATGCAGTTCCAAACACGCAAGGACTACCTAAAAAACTCTAGGCCAACTCAAATGCCAGTTGTTGCTGCCCATGTGCAAGGAATGAATGTGCAGGCCAAGGGACAGCAGAGAGATGCTTCATCTCCATTCAACATCATTGATCAGATGAAGAAGACAAATGTAAACATATCAATGTGGGAATCACTATCCATCCCAGGCCAAAGAGATTTGCTACAAGCTGCCATGAAGGACTAGGTCAACTTCAAATCAGCAAGTCCAAATGCAAGAGAAGGTGCTCACAAATGCTGCCCAGCTGAGGGGAATCATGGAGGATAACAAGGTAAAATGTTGAAGCCCCCTCCATTCTATGTTTCATTGATCATTGGAAACCATTTAGTACACAATTGCATGATTGATTCAGGGCAAGTAGTTCAGTAATGCCCAAGCAAATAGCTGATCAGTTGGGAATTCAATATGAAGTCATATCCAAAGGGGTAGTGCAATTGGATGGGACAGCAGTAACAACAGTTGGAGTGATAAAAAACTTGAGTCTTACTTTGCATGCATGCCCCAACGTTGTTGTTTTGCAAGATGTCTCGGTAATAGACCTTCCACCACTCTTTGCCCTATGTTTGTCAAGGGATTTCACAGCCAAGATTGGAGGTTACTTATCTACTGATTGGTCACACATGTTGTTCAGAACAAGATATGGAACTAAAGCCACAATCAGATCTGAGCCTATTGCAAACTTTCACATTGAGCCTTACACTCCAAGCCAAATCAATACCAATTGTTCAGCGTTTGATCAAGAGGATTATCCAAGCACTGATGAAGCTGACACCAAGGTTGGAAGTATCCCAGATCTAACTCTTGATGAATGGGAAAACAAGGTGCATGCTTTTGATCCTTATCAAGAAATAGAAGAATCTGAGCTAGGAGTCTATTGCATGCATGAAGAAAATCAGCCTATTCCTAGCATCACCAAGCCAAACCACAAGGATGACAATGAGGTATGGCAGTTGTTTTTTGATGGATCAAGGAGTAGACAAGGTGCAGGAGGGGGAGCTATGCTTGTTTCACCTCAAGGAGTTAAGTATTATTCAGCTTTTAGATTTCAGTTTGCATGCTCTAATAACATTGCTGAATATGAAGCTTTGATACAAGGATTGCATTGGTCAATCAAGAGAGGAATAAAGAACTTGCAAGTCTTTGGTGACAGTGAGTTGATTGTCAACCAAGTTAAGGGGCAGCATGCTTGTCAAGAATGATCTACTCAAGTGCTACAAAAATAGGGTGTGGGACCTCATTGAAGATTTTGAGGGCTTTGGCATCAAATCCATTCCTAGAAAAGAGAACCAAGCTGCTGACAAGCTTGCAGCAGTTGGAGCAGCCTTTGATGTTGTTGAAAGCATCCAAAAGACAAGGTACAGCCAAACATCCATGTGATTGTAAGGCCTTCAGTGCCAGACAACAATGTAAGTTGGAAAGTGTTTGAAAATGATCAACAAATCATCCATTTCTTGCAAGAAGAGGCTGAGTTCTCAGCTAAAAATCAGGAAAAGTTGGAGCAACAGTATGGTGACCAAGTGGTACAGCTGAGAACCAACAAACTACCAAAGGGACTTATTACTTTGGAGTCCATTTTCAATCCTAATGATCAGTTTAGGAAGGAGAAAGCAAACATCCAAGTCGAGGAGAAGATTCAGTGTCCATCTTGGTGGAAGAAGGCAAATCACTCCAAGTTGGTAAAGTGACAATTGAGCAAGAAAGGTATGAGTTCATACAACTTTGTCAAGAATTCCCTGATGTGTTTGCTTGGAGCTATGAAGATTTGAAAGGTTTTAATCCCGAGTTAGCTCAACACACCATTGAATTGGATCCAAGTACTAAACCCATCAGGAAAAACAAAGGCCAGTCAATCCACACATGGAGCCTCTCATGAGAAAAGAATTGAATAAGTTGATAGAGTCAAGAATCATATTCCCTATCAAGCATTCTAGTTGGGTGGCCAACTTGGTTCTAGTTAGAAAGAAGAGTGGGGAAATCAGATTGTGTGTTGACTTCAGAGATTTGAATAGAGCATCTCTCAAGGATCATTATCCACTTCCTTCCATGGAGCAGATTTTACAAGTTGTTGCTGGCTCTGAGAGGTTTTCATTACTTGATGGCTATTCAGGGTACAATCAGATTATGGTGAAAGAAGAGGATCAGTTCAAGACAGCCTTTACAACCAAATGGGAACTTATGCATACAGGAAAATGCCATTTGGGTTGTCCAATGCTGGAGCTACTTTCCAAAGAGCAATGGACATGGCATTCAAGGATTTGATTAACAACATGGTGCTGATATATCTTGATGATATCACTGTTTTTTCAAAAAATGCAGCAGACCATCTCTTTCATTTGAGACAAGTGTTCCAAAGGTGCAGAAGATTTGGAGTATCCTTGAATCCTAAAAAGTGTATTTTTCTAGCCCATGAAGGAAAAATCCTTGGCCACATTGTCTCCAAAGAAGGATTAGCAATTGATCTAGAAAGAGTTGAAGCCATAAGAGCACTACCATTTCCAAGCCACAAGAAGGCCCTTCAAAGTTTCTTGGGGAGAATAAATTTTGTTCGGAGGTTTGTCCCAAATTTTGCAGCCCTAGTCAAGCCTATCACCAAGATGTTAAAGAAAAGCATGGCTTTCAAATGGATAGCAGAAGGCAAGGAAAGTTTTGAAGCAATCAAAGAAGCCATCTCTCAAGCCCCAACTCTCATTAACCCAAATTTCTCCAAGGATTTCATCCTCTATGCATTTGGGGGTGATGATACTATTTCTACAATTTTGGTACAGCAGAACAAAGACAATGATGAGCAGCCAATTGCTTTCTTTAGCCAAATCTTGGAGGACTATGAGGTGAGATATTCTTTCATTGAGAAGCATGTTCTTGCAGTAATCAGGAGCTTGAAGAAATTCAAGCATCTAGTTTCAAACAACAAGGTTCAATTGCTGGTTTCTCATGTGGGAGTTAAAGACTTCCTCCTCAACAAAGACCTGAATGAAAAGAGAGCAGGTTGGATTACTCATGTCATGGAGTATGACATTGAGATCAAAGTCACCAAGTTGGTCAGAGGAAAAGATTGTGTGAGCAGCTGGTCTTGAACAAACACAAGGAAGCATGCAATGAGAAGGAGGTTGTTTTGGCGTTGCAAGATAGCCATGAGCAAGGAAGCACTCAAAGGAAAATGATGGTGTCCTCACTCCTTGCTGGACCCAAGACATAATGCACTTCCTAAGCACAGGTCTATGCCCTCCAGAGATGAACAAGACCAAAAGAAGACACTTCAGATTGCAGGTTGTCCCATATGCCCTTGTTGATGGTGTTTTGTTCAAAAGGATGTGAATGGAGTGTTCTTTGAGATGCATTGGTACAAATCAGATTCATAGGGTGTTGGAAGAGTTCCATGGTGGATCAGTTGGTGGTCATTTTGCACCAAGAGTGATAACTCTAAAGATCATGAGGGCTGGCTATTATTGGCCCAAGATTTTTAGTGATTGTTATGCATGGATCAAGAGGTGCAAGAATTGTGCATTCTTCACGGGTAAGAGAGGCTAGCTGCCCTTCCATTGCATCCAATTTCAGTTGACCAGCCATTCATGCAATGGGGTTTGGACTTCATTGGAGTCATTAATCCAAATTCAAGCCAAGGACACAAATGGATTCTAACAACAACAGATTACTTCACCAAGTGGACTGAAGCAGTAGCACTCAAGGAAGCAAATGAATCTAGCATCCTGGACTTCTATGAGGGAATAACAACCAGATTTGGCATACCTGCTACAATAATATCAGATAATGCATTGGCATTCATTGGGTCCAAGGTAATTGAATGGGCTTGTCAAGAATGGGATCTACCTAAGCACTTCATCAAATTATTACCCTCAGGGTAATGGCCAGGCTGAATCTACAAACAAGAACTTGTTAAGGATCATTAGGAGGACTCTTGATGAAAATCAGAGGTCTTGGCATACTAAATTGAAATCAGCCTTATGGGCTGATAGGATAACTCCCAAGAGATCTACAGGTAACTCTCCATTCAAGCTTGTTTATGGAAGAGAGGCAATTTTGCCCATGTCACTTGAGTTGCCAACATTGGAACTCATGAAATAGTTGGAGTTGTTGGAGTTTGGGCCCATGGAGGTTAGATATGCAGAATTGATGGAGCTCCAAGAAATCAGAAATCAGGCATCCCAAGCAATGGAGAAGGATCAAGCTTTGATCAAGAAGACCTTTGATAGAAAGGCCAAGAATAGATCTTTCCAAGTTGGAGATCTAGTGTTAAAATGGGATGCAGAAAGAGAAAAACCGGGAAGGCATTCAAAATTTGATGCCATTTGGAGTGGCCCATACATGGTCACAAAGTGTAAGGACAACAATGCTTTCCAATTGTCTTCATTGGATGGTGAAGAATTGCAGATTCCAGTCAATGGAATCCATCTAAAGCATTGCTACTGAAGGAAATTCTCCACCTTGTACATATTAGCTTAGGTTTTCATTCCTCCAAGTGCTTATGCACATTGTTTTGTTGTAGATTAGCTTTGCTTTCCCTAAGTGCTTTGGCACAAGCTTGTTGTTCTGGAAATGTGTTTTGCAGGCCTTGCTCAATCAAATGGTGATGTTCACCCTCCATCTTCCTCCTTGCAGTGTTCTAATCAGTTGGGGTACCAAGTAGAGAATTTGATGACTCCATGCCCAATGGATTGCTTCAAGAAATTGGTAACTTCATCCAGCAGAGATGACCCCTCTGAGTCACCAAAATTGTTATCCAAAATGTGCCCCTTGCTCATTTTGTGGCTAACTCCCTTCATTCTTCCCTCTCTTGTGCCTCAGTCATAATTTTTTTCTTTTTAGGCACTCAAGACCTTCTGGAAATGGCACCATTGGATAGAGATTTTTCTCATCTTTCCAGAAAGGTAAAGTTTTCCTCCTAACTCCATGTATTTTTGAAGTTATGGCTCGGTGGAGTTTTTGTGGGAAATTTTCCCCTGAAAGGCCCGCAGCCAGTAATATGGTGCCACGTGTCCTCGGGAGTGGCGGAGGGCAGAGGTAAACTTGGAATTTTACCAAGTGATTTGGAAAGTTTTCAAAAGGAACATTTCACCCCGAAGGCCCGCCGCGAATGAGATGCTGCCACGTGTCCAAGGAAAGGAAATTGAAAATTTTCTAAGGGTTGATCCAAGCAAAAATTTTGATGCTAGGCCCGCATCGAATCATATTGTGCCACGTGTCTTGAGAGGAAAGGAGTGGCGGAGGGTGGAGTTAAAATGGAAAATTTGACTAAGTGTTGGCGTGTAAAAAAAAATCTCTAAAAGGGCCCGGTGAATCAAAATGATGCCACGTGTCCCAGGACCGGCGGACCGTGGGGGAAGATTTAAAAATTTGGCAAAGTGTTTTGGAGAGGAAAGGAGAAGTTTTTGGCCCACCGCCCCGCCAACCAGTCAGAGCTCGCCACGTGTCCCGGGGGTCGGAACGACGGAGCGCGGGGGGAGATTGGGAATTTTTCCCAAAGGTAAAGCGCAAAAGGAGATGTTTGCCCCAGGCCCATGCCCAATGGATGCCACCACATGGCACTGGAGCTTCGGAACGTGGGGGAAAAGTTGGAAATTTTCCCAAAGAAAAATCAAGGGAAATTTCAAAGGAAAAGTCCGCCCCCAAACGCGAGCCAATGGAATCTTGCCACGTGTCCATGTGGCGGCAAAAAAAATACAGGACAGGCCCATGGGAAAAAGGAAAGGGAAAAGCCCACATCAATGGGGTTTTTGCCACGTGTCCAAGTCAAAAAAATGGTCAAAAAGTGATGGAAAAATTCAAGAGGAAAAGGCCCGCAGCGAATCACCTCTTGCCACGTGTCCTCAGATCATCGGCCGGCGGAGATTTTTGGAAAATTTTTCCAATGGTCAAAATGATGGAAAATGAAGCATCAAGAGCCCATGGCCAATGGAATCATGCCACGTGGCACCCGGAACGGTGGAGCGTGGGGATTTTTGGGAAATTTTCCCAAATGCAAAAAGTGGAAAATTTCAAATTTTTCACCCACCAATCCGTTTTGGCCCTGTTTTGCCCTAAAATTTCAAATGGCCATAACTTTCGATCCAGAGCTCAGTTTTTTCACGTTCTTTATATCAACGGAAAGCTGGTGAAATTATCTACAATATTTTGGGGTCAATTTTGTATTTTGATGGAGTTTGGAGAGATAAAATTGAAAAACACCTCGGCATGTGGTAATGAACAGAAATGATGTTTCAACCACCATTTTTAATGAAGAATGGCTCGCATTCTCTCCCAGCATGGTGAAAAATGTCAGGGAATGGACTGTAAAGGATGCCCATGCTATTTTATTGCATTTTTGGTTGGTGGTTGAAGCTCTCCCATGTTTTCCCATGTTTCTCTCTCCTGGGGTCATTTTTTGCATTGTAAAAGCCAGATTTGGCTCATTTTTGAAAGGTTGAACATTTTTCATGTATTGCAGGCTCCCTCTTTCACCTTGAAAAGTGATTTTGTGGAAATATCAGACCTCTTCCAAGGACTGTAACATGTTTTCTACCTCTCAGATGTTGTAATGCATGTATTTTTGATATTGGAAATGACAATGCAAGCTCTGTGAATGAGTTTCAATCCTCTTTTGTGTTGTTTGCTTCATTTATGACCTTCATTACATTTCATCAGGTTTGTGCATGATGTTTTGTTGCATTTCTATGATTTGTGTCAATCTACAGAAGTAAAAATGCTCACCACTCCTTTGGTGCATCACCTTATTAGCATTAGTTTCAGTTTTTGCATTCTCTATCTTTGTCCCCTTGGAATTTAGAGTAGGATCTTGAATTCAAAACCTCTGCAACTTGCAAGTAATACACACGATCGGAGGAGTTGAGGAACCAGCCTCTAACACGGAGATTCTTTTCCCCTGTAACAACGACAACAATCAAGGGAGATGAACATGCCTATGATGTCCCAGTGTAGTGGGTAACATAACTTGTAAGTAAAAAAATTATAATATGAAGATACCAACACCCTTTCTCTAGAAAGGTAAAGAATGATCAACTAAATCTTAAAAAAACAACCAAAGAAAGAATTTTCATAGAACTCTTGGATGATAGTGAACAAAAGAAAAATGAGGATCTCACCATTATCAAGCTCCACATAGTTTGTCCTAAGCTAATATTGTAACTTGGAGGTGTGTCACACAATAGAGAATAAATTACCAAACAAACAAGAAGGACATGATAAACTAACACATGTTGTCGAATGCTTGGATAACACCAACTTGAAAAATGTTGAGCCCGACCTTTCTCTTTACTCAAGAAAATATCCTACTATTAAGGGAAGATTAAAATAGGCTTGGCACTGGAAATCAAAGCTTCAACAAATTTCCCCTTGAATGCTTACATTATCTCATCCTAACAAATAAATTACCCACTTGAATGCTTGCATTAACTCATTCAAATGTGGTGGAGCAAGTAATGTTTGTGAGGACACATTTAATGTGGCCCACCACAACAAAAAGATACTAAAATTAAGTTTATGTTATAAAATTATGTTACAAATTATATGTAGCTTTATATTTATTATAAAGTTACAATCAATAAAGTGAATTAAGTGATTTAGAGTGGATCTATTTAATTGAAATGTATTCACCCACCTTTAAATAGGGCGATCTTCTAATGGAGATTGAGCATTCATAATGATTATTTGTTGTGCACTCAAATTTGATTATGCGAAATAAAATTGTGAAGAAGTAAAGGAAGATTGTACATTGGATTGTCTTGTATTTGTTAGGTGGTCTCAGAAATTTTCTGACACTTTAAATTCCTTATTATTCATTAATAAAATTGACAATTACATTTTGTGGGATATTTTACTTCAAGGTTTTCTCGCGAGTATATATCATGTTTGTGTGTTATGTGTTATCTATTTTTTCACCGCATTCAATTATTTATTAAGTTAATTTATCTTTTCATATTGTTATGTACCTTATAATTTTGACTTAATTATATAACTTGTGTAATCTTGACATGGTATCGGATCTTGTTAGGTGCATAGTTTTGTGTAGAATTACTAATTTTATGTGTGTATGATCGATGTTAATTACAACTTTGTGTAGGGTAGTCGGTGAAGAAATGAGTTATTGAACATTCTTGTGGCTTTAGAGGTTGTGGTCCCCATCACTTACAAGAAATTACAAAATCAAGACAATTAAAGAATATAACAAAATATATATTTTTAATTGAAAAAGTTAGTAAACGTCTGAACCCGAGAGCTCACAAAAGTTCTACATTATGAGGACATTATATAGTTCTTATACAAATTACTAAAAAATATTGCAATCTTTCAATTGTACACGAGGATACAAAGACAAAAATTACACTTTCAAACAAGACATATTCAAACCCTATTCATTGAGGTGGCGAGAACTTGGAGATCTTCCTTAATGAGCTTTAGTAATAAAAACATAACATCCACATGACTCTCATCCTCCTTTGTAAAATATTAATCAAGTCTCCATAAGCTCACATACATGCAAAAAAATCACGCAACTTTGAATTTATAGAGAAATAAATTGGAATCACATTTACAAATATTTGAATAAAAGTATATGTGTATGTCTTTTATATATCGAAATTTCTATAAAAAAATCATTATACAATTTTTTAATTTAAAATTTATTTTACCAAAATAAAATAATAAATCATTTTTTTGGTTTGTGCTCTTAGCACATGCTCACCAATATTGGCTCAAGTCATTTACAACATAGGTATGGATCACCCTTGTCTCGATCTCCTTTTGATTGTCTAAGAAAATTCAACATAGTTTGACACCTCCAAGCAAATTATACAAGCGATAACATATTGGGTGAGCTCAATTCTAAATATCGACATGACCTAAGGCCAACCAAGCTCTCTCAAATCTCCTTTCATCATAGCATAATGAGAGACACTTCCTAACAATGGACATTGTATTATAAGACTGACGAAAAATCCTCCTTGGTGGATGAGGGAACCCTTCCAACTCGATTATCTTTAAGTGATCCCAATGAGCTCAAGCTTATTCATAGAAATGGATTATATATAGAGCAGATCCATCCTCACCAAGATGGTAGAGAATAAGTGTTCAAAACTCTCAACAAAATATAGTAAAGGTTCTAAAGCCCTAAATCCTTACTTAAAGGCGTGTCGAATAAATATCCAGCTTTTAATGTATGAAACCCTAAAATGTTCCAAACTCACCATACTAAGGTCAATTGTGATATTTTTTGAATGGTTTTAGTTTTAAAATAAGCTTAAAAATAAATTTGACCAAACCTTAACCACTTTGGGTGTGCACTAGCCCACATGGTTAGCAAAGCTTGGATTGAGCCCTTACAAGGGATAGTGGTATAGGGTTCAAACCCCACCCACTTTATTTTTCTTAAAGCGAATCTAAAAGATCCAAAGACTAAATAAAAACTATGCCATATAGATATATGATTCAATCCACTAGCTCGTTTTAACTTAGATTTTGTAAGAAATTAAAAAATTAAGGGTTCAAGTACATTAACCTCCCCAAATACATTTCTCTTAATCGCTTGATATATATATATATATATATAACAAAAATATAAATATAAAAAAATTCAAAGTTTTTAATTAAACTTTTGGAAATAAATTATATTATTTTAAAAATTAGTCATGTTTTTCAAAATATTTTTTACCATTATTTTTATTATGAGAAAAATTATAATTTTTTTCTTGATCTATAATTTATGAAAAAAATTGAAGAGAAAAATTGTATCATAAAAAATTATTCTAAGTCATAAATAAAACTTCTTGCACTAGTAAAAAAATTCAGGGACCTAAAAAAACCATGCTATCTATGAAAAAGTAATTCTAGATATTGTAAGTTTAGGATATTTATCTAAACCCTAAACAAATTTGCAGATGCACATGCACACGCGCGCGCGCGCACACACACACACACACATACAAACACACACATGCACGCGTGCACACACACACACACACACACACACACATTTGTGATAAATTTTGAAAATTTTGAAATGAATTCATCTACCAATTTCAATTTAGATAATTCATAATTGTTAAATGGCATTATTTATAGTATTAGGAAAATTAGACTAAAGGAAAAATTTATATTTTGGAAACTATGGGATTTAATCAAATTGAAATATAAATAACCTATTGGTAGATAAGCTACCTCTAAAAACCTAAACACCTTATAGGAAAAATATCGGAGGTAATGTCCATTATCCCGAGAAGCTATTGACGATTATCTTTGCAGATGAACCATCAAAGTCATGGGATACCTTAGGGATGTGGGATGTGCCCCTAAGATAACCTCTAGGTTTTATAGAAGTTGGCTCTTCTATGTTGGTGTGAGGTAAGGGTTAAAAAAATAAAACAAAGTGCAAAACTAACTAAGGTGATATGCTTGAAACTTATTTTAAAAGGCATAAAGATAGATTCTAAAAACTGTTAGAATAGTCAAGAGAGTTTAACATGGTCTACTATTTTTAGAAGTATCTTGAATTATCAAAGGCCGAGAAGGTGTAAAACATAATTATATGTAGATGATAGATGCATATAGAAAACCCAAGGGCATATAACACGATAGATATTCAACATTTATCTAAAAACTACCAACAATAATGGATGAAGGATGCAAACTATTGAGAGCTAAAATGCACAGAACAAGAGCCCTTTATTCATAGAGAAAATAATACATAAGGCCGATACGGCACAAATTACAACTTTCTTCTACAATAGAGCCTTGTTAAGGCTAGCAAACACAATAACTAAGCCTAAAATATCTTTCACACTTCTCTGTTTCTTTTCTTTTTTTTTTCCCTCCTCCTTTTTTGTTTCATCATGTCCATAAAATTCCTTTATAGACCCCTTTGGCTCTCATTTCAATGTCTAGAATCAAATCTTCCACCGCTAGCATTCAATTTTCCTACAAAATCTTTCATTTTTTGGGCAAGATCTCAACTACCTATCTGTGATATTTATGATCACCTTTAATTCATCCAACTCCCAAGCCTTGCACTCCTTTGGTTGGTGATGATTCTTCCCTACCACGTGGAGGTTGCACGCTTAGTTTGAGGGCCTTTCTTAGGGCTTTGTCTCCAAACCTGCGCCTAGGTGATGTGTGGAGGTCTTGCACTTGTTTGAGAATGTTCCTTTTCTCTCTTTATTTGAAATTGTGCTCAAAACACATGGAGACCATGTGCATTTTTATTATATCTTTGACTTTTTAATCCACCTGGGTAACTTTATCATGCTTGAGACACGTGGGCGGGTGCATACAAGTTTGAGAACATTCCTTTCTCTGCATTATGCCTCGAGTGCACCAAAGGGACACATGGATATCTTCGCATTCAACTCCATACTTAGCTGAATTTGGGCTCAAACAAACAAAACAAAATAACTAGGGTCGGGTGAAAAAGACAATGGCCGGTAAAAAGAGTCTCACACAAAAAAACTCTACAGTTATTGGTGACTCACCAAGGGACTCCATGTGCCAGTCATGGAAGGATCTAACAATCCTCTCTACCTCAAAATTCAAAATGTGGCTTACGAAACGCCACTCAAGCTGTTGTAAGCAGCCCGATATCCAAGCCATTCCACCTCTTGTAGGGTAGGTTCTTCACTGCAAGGCCTAGAAAGCTCAATCTAACTCGATTATCTCCTTGTGAGAAAAGGTTTGGAGACTCTACTACTCGTAAAAAAACTCCAACTATGTATGATTGGGTTCAGGATGGCTTCCACCTCGGTGATGCTAGAGCTCTCTTTTAAAGACTGAAAGACAATCTTATCTTGTCATTTTGGTGATCAAGAGCTATGTTGAATTTGGTCCTTTGATAGGATTGTGGAGTCATTGGGGAAGGGGAGGGAAGCCTAATTGAACCAATTCGTTGATACTCTATTTCCACTCTTTGATCCCCTATTGGAGTTGGGTCAGAGATTTTGGCATTTGATGGATGCTTTGTTACATCTCATGATCTCATTGATCTTTGCAAAAATCATCCACTGTCTGTGATTTCCAGCCCTTGTAGGGTGGAGTTGGAAGAATCATAAAGTTTTTGAATCAACAATAGTGATTTAGGGACCTTGGCGGATATGAACGCTGTTGATGGTGGAGGTTGTGGTCTCCACATTTGAGCATAACCCCTATGCATCAGATATAAATCCAAGTGTGGGGCTAGATTCATTTCCGTGGTGGAAATTTGGTCACAGTAAGAGGCATATAGCTCCTGCACACCAATGTTATAATTCCCCCTTTCTGGGGTTGTTGTCCCAATTTATGGGTCAAGTCCTTGACCACGTCCTCAGATGATTTCAACCTTGTTTGAGGCTTCCCTTCTCTGCTTTGATGACACACAAATTTTCCTGGAGAGCATAGCCACCTCCGTCCTTTCTTGAATCAACCTCATGTTGGAGGGATCCTTTCTCTGTGAGAGAGAATTGGCTGAGGCTTTGGACATGGTGAGTTTAGCTTCTAGATTCTTAGCTTCCACAGAAGCTACAAGGACTTCTCGTGATGGAGCTTCCTTCAACTCCTTGCGAGTTGTTTGATCTCCTTTCCTTTTCCTTTAATCTCAGCTTGTTGGTTGGCCATGGTGCTTTCTACCCTTGCGGAGGCTAGATTGTGCCTTTTTGAGCTGGTTGTTGAGCTTGAGGTAGTCTTTCATGACTACAACAACAATTTCATTCATTAGCTCGACCTTATCCTAAGGCCTAAACTCTGTGGTCAACCATGACAACGTTGATAGAATAGTCATCGGGTTACATCTACTCTGTAGGTTTGGACACTTGGGGACTAACCATGTGATGGTCAAGGAACTTTGTTGATGGTCATATAATGACCACATCTTCTTCATCTCTCCTGCCGACATTTCTTTCTTCTTTTTTTCATTCTTCTTCTCTATCTCGGATGCCTTTGGCCACTTCATCTTGACTTAAAAATTTCGAGGGAGAAGGGATGACCCCACCTGAATGGGAACCCGGTGGTAGACCATATGGGATTGTAACAGGTGGTTGAGGTTGTGAGGTTACCAGAGCCAAGAAGGGCCTATCACCACATGGGGGAGAAATTTGGGATGGTGGAGGGAGGTTGAGGCAAAAGAGAGGCTCCGGGAGGAGGGAGTGTCTGGGATGGGGTGACCGATAAGGGGATACCCCTGAGGGGAAAATGGTGGTGGAGGAGGAGATTGAAAGGGAGCCCGGAGAGAGGGAGAGGGGGAGGAGATGTAGGGGTCTCGACCAATTTAAATTTTTGTGTGGGGGCTCAACACCGATTCCTCCACTAGTTTCCCCCCCTGGAACTATGTGAGAGTTATGAGTGGGTGTTTGAACCAAAGGATCTTGCTGAGAAGTGGAGGGCATGGGTTATTCTAAAAATTGTGTTGAGAGGGCTCAGAGGATTTTGTGGTAGTTCTCATGGGCTACACCTTGGTGATTGTCACTTGTCTCCTCACTCTCACATCGGACCCATGATCCACATCCCAAAACTCCTCCCATTGTTCGTCACTAGATACACCCTCAAAATTGAGGGTGGTTTGTCCGATCTCTCTGCCTATACTTCAATAGGCTTCAATTTTTTTGTGCTCCAGTCCTTAGTTATGCAGGGCCGCTCTGAGTCCTCGTGTCATTGTGAGGGTGGGGTCATACCTGTGATGGACTAGGTGGAATGACTCCCACTCTAGAATTGGAATGTCACTAAGCTCGATGAACATGTCGGTGACTCTCCTCAGGGGACCACCTATCTTCAAAAAATTTCTAGACTCATGTTGGCAGGAGTCTGAAACTTTGTTTTGAAACTAAAGTGGAGGCCATCGTCTCATCAGGTCATACCTCCATGAGTCCTGAATTAGGGTGAAGCCATAGGAAGCCAAATTTTGTGTGAGCATATGCTCTCTTTGCATTTAATCACAATAATTCCTCCCTTGCTCAAGGGGAGGTCAAAAGTTCCTTCTTTTTTTCGACTGAGCAAATTCAACATCCAGAGAGTACCATAACTTCCTAGCTATCTCTAGACCCACCACCCATGTTGTGAGGACCCTCGGGAGCATAAAGGATTCATCTCGGAAACCATGTAGCCAATCATAGAATGTCTTGCCCTAAAAAAATAATCGCAAGGGTGTAGGGGATCTGCGAGGATGGACTGAATAGAGCTATTCATTCTATTGTTGACCCCTTCTAGGTCAAATTTGTGCAGGAGGGGCTCCACAAAAGAGTTAAAAAATTCATATACGTCTAACGAGTGGACAACACATGAGTCCAAGCAGACACTGGAATGATCTTTTGGGGTCTACCTCTACATCCCATAGCATTAGAGCCATGTATTGGCTGAGGTACTAGGAATTCTGATATAAAATGAGGTGGAACAAATATGAGGAATACCTGAAGGTAGAGTTTACTAGGAACATGGTTAACTGCTTGCAAATAGACTCCAAAATGACTTCAAAAAGTCAAAATGGTACGTCTGCTCTTTCTTCATGGACCTCATTCTAAACAGGGCCACTATTTTCCAATCATGGACATTTCTATTTGAATCTTGGCTGAAAATGAATGTTAACATGGAGTAGGCATCTTGAGAATCCACCATTAGTGACTTCAGGGAATGGGGAATCCTGCGGTTCCCAAACCACCTAAATCTGCATGTGTCTTAACTCCCTATCGAGGAACAAAGTATTTGTTTTGGCATTGAGCCCAGATTTTGGAGCTTGGCCATGTTATAAAAACTAGCCGTTTGGGTCATAGACTAGGGCCAACATGTCTCTAATAGCTTGAGGTGTGATTACCACCTTTATGTTTCTACCCTAGATGACATTGGTGTCGGTATTGAAAAACAACTCACGCACATCTGTATGAGCTCTGGGTATGGGTGCATGAGAGGCACCATATATTGAGTGAGTGTTGTGCTCCAGATTCTTGAGCCAAAAGACTCAGAATTCCCTAGGTTAAGAAACCTAGGCGTGGGCTTCCTCCCTCGAGCTTTGGGCTTTTTGCTGAGAACAAGGTCAAAGACATCATCGGAAAAGTTTGAAAACTACGGAAGGGTCACTGAACCGTGATCCCCATCAGGGAACCTCAACCTTGGGTGAAGAGGGTGTGGGGGCATAGGTTTCCTGCATAAGACTTTGCTTGTGGTGTAGAGTTAGAAGTCACCATGGCAAATTTTAGGACTAGGAGAAGGCTCTAATTTTTGTCTACTCAAACTCGAAGGTTTGGGTGGAAAACTCTTAGTGTTTGAAATGAATTTGTTGGATGCCCCCAACTTGTTCTTAAATAACCACCTTAACCTATGTAGAGTAATGGCTCACGTGTATATAGAGTCACATCATATAACAACCCTTTTGATTTAATGACCCTAAGCCAAACTTTACATTTTCTCGAGAGATTTTGTGTCAATTCTTTGATCTTTTTCCCCAAATATCTTAGAAAGACGTTGGATCATTAACTTTAGGGAAAATTAGGAAGATGCACTTCCTCCAAAACTTCAAAAAGAGGCAAGGGTGTTCATGAGGGACACGTGTCTGAGACATTTATTGAAAGGGGAAAAAAAAAACAAGGCAAAAGATGAGGAAAAGAAAAAACTATACATATGATACAATACTTCAAATGAAGAGACTCAATGGAAAGGCTTTAAGTGAATCTCATTTACCAGAATCACCAAGGGGTCACCTTCCATGGTCTCAAGTTCAAAGCATTGTGTTTTCTTTATGCATGCTGATTTTGAAGGGTCCTGTCCATAAGGGGTCAAAATTTCCATGATTTCCAGGCTTGGCAGCCCTTGCATCCCATTTCAAAACCATAGTACCAACTCAGAATTTTGGTTCCAATTTTTTTATCGAACCAAGTTTTCACCACCTATTGGTGGTTGATCATGGCTTCATGAGTGGCCTCCCACTTCTCTTGGAGCTCTACTAGCTCGGATGAGTCTTACTTGCATTGCCCCATTTTCCTCTATCTCAATTTGTTTTAATAGTTGTAATGCAGGGATTTCTAGGGTAATCGGCATCACAACACTTTTCCCGTAAACTATCTCATATGGCGAGGCTTTTAGGATCTGTTTAGGTGTGATTCGATCAACCCATAAGGTTGTTTTGATGTGTTCATGCCACAACCTCTTATGCTCATTTCCCATCCTTTTTATGAGCTTGATCATATTTTTGTTAGTGGATTCTTCCAAACCGTTTCCTTGTGGGTAATAATTGGAGGATGTTTTCAGATAGATCCCATGCCTTATAGTGAAGTCAGATACTTTGGCCCCCAAAAAATGCCTTAGCATTATCTAATATAATAGTGTGGGGGGTCCAAGTGGGTAGTGATATCTGTAGGAGTTCCAGGATCACGTTCTCGGTGGCCTCTTTTAGTGGAACTACTTCCACCCATCGGGTGAAGTAATCGGTTGCGGTGAGGATCCATTTGTGCTTGACACTCAAAGTTGGGTTGACCATACCGATGAAGTCTAGACCCCATTGTGCAAATGGTTCCTCAATTAGGATGGGGTTAAGAGGTAATGCCACATTCCTCTGGAAGCCCATATAAACTTGACAAATCCTGCATCTGTTTGTTTCCACTTGATAGTCAACAAACATGCTTGGCCAAAAGTATCCCTACTTGTAAGATTTTTATAGTTGTGGTTTGGGTAGAAAAATGGCCTCCCGAGCTCCCATGGTGCAACTCACGTAAGATCCTTTCAACTTCTTCATTCTCCAGGCACCTGAGTAGGATCCCATTAAAGTTTCTTTTGAAAAGGAAATCATCAATCATGGTGAACTTGGATCCATGTTTCCTATAGTACCTTCTCTTTTTGAGAGGGAGATGGCTTGGGTATTTCCTTGTCTGCATGAAGTGGATCCTATCCGAGACCCAACTATTAGAGTCACTTTCTTGGATATAGAGTATCTTCTCGGGCTCATCATTAGTTGGGGGCATGGGGTCTTGTGTAAGATATTGGCATAGGCCCCTTCCCCGTACTAGATTTGTAGGATTTATCTCAATGTCATATTTGAATATCTTAGTGATCCAGTTAGCTCTTTTATCTGTTATCTCACCCTCTATTATATATTCCTTGACACTAGAGTGTGCCACCATAACCTTGATTCTACTATGGGTGACAAGGTGCCTAAATTTCTTCAGACCCTTGACTATAGCGTAAGCTTGTCTTTCTATAAAGTTATACCTAGTTTCATAGTCATGGAGAGTTTTTGAAAAGAAGGCGACCGGATGTTCCTCTCCTTGAGACTCTCCTTTCTATGTCAACACGGATGCTACGCTATGCTCACTCCCGTATACATACATGATGAAATCCTTTGAGAAGTCGGGGTTATGTAGTACCAGGGCGGATGCGATAGCCCCCTTAATTACCTCAAAGGCTTGATGGCCTTCAATGGTCCATTTGAAGTTAAGGTCCTTCTTGAGCATTAGCGTGATCGGGCGGATTGTCCCAAAAAGTCTGAAATGAACTTGCTGAAAAAATTGATCTTTCCTAAGAAATATTGGACCACTTTCTTATTGATTGGTAAGGGTAGTCCTAAGATGGCTTCAACTCTTTCTAGATCAATAGAGATTCCTTCCTTTGAAATAATGTGTCCCAAGAGTTTTCCCTGGGGTACTCCAAAACACATTTCCTTGGGTTCAGGGAGATCCTAAATTCTTGGCACTTCTCGAATACAACTTCCAAGGCATCAAAATGATCCTCTTCCATCTTGGTAAATACCGTGAGATCATCTAGGTATATAAGAATTACCTTATTGATCAACGCTCCAAACGTGGTCCATGGCTCTTTGAAAGGTAGCTCCAACGTTTGTGAGTCCAAATGGCATTTTCATGCGTATGTGAAGGTTCCCCACTTTTTCATGAAAGTGGTCTTATGTTGGTCTCCTTCCATGAGCCATATCTAGTTATAGCCTAAAAACCATCCAACAGAGAGAATCTCTTTGAGCCTGCAACTGTTTGTAATATTTGCTCCATGGAGGGTAAGGGATAGTGATCCTTAAGGGACACTCTATTTAGGTCTCTAAAATCTACACAGAGCTGAATTTCACCATTTTTCTTCCTTACCGAAACTAGGTTAGAAACCCATGTTGTGTGCTTGATAGGGAAGATTATTTTGGCCTCTAGGAGCTTTCTAAGTTCCTCGGCCATGAGGGATTCTATCTTTGGGTTCACGGGCCACTACTTTTGGCATACGGGCTTAGTTCCTTCTTCAAGGTCAATGGTGTGTTGGATGATATCCTTGTTGTAACCATGTAGGTCATCATACGTCCAAGCCATCACTTTTCATACTTATGGCATAGAGCCACAAGTCTTTCCCTTTCCCTTTGGTGACTAATCTCCCAATTTTTAGCTTCCTCCCATTAGTCACTTCTAGCTTGACGTAATCCTCCTTAACCACTGTGAACCTCCTTCGATCTGAATTAGCATCGATTAGAATAAAAAAGGCTCTCTAGTGTTATTAACCCTTTTGGAAGTTTGTTTATCTTCAACTAAATAATCTGATCTCCATAAGCTTCTTCAATTTTGGGTTGGAGTTGGTTCATAAACTAGTTAGATTGCTAGAGGAAGTGTATAATCTATCAGTCATTGTTAAAAACCTACCAATGATCGATGTTATCGGGTATAGATGGGCAGATGATCAATTTTATTGTACTTTCATTCGTTATCAAGTCCTGGATCAGGTTGAATTGCGACCCGATTAAATCCATCCTATTAGCCTCCATATTTTGGTCTCGAGGAATAACCTTGATATTAAAGGCTTTGAAATCTTCAATGAGATCCCACACCCTATGTTGATAGGACCTCATTCTTGGATTCTTTGTGGTGGTAGTGTTCCTTACTTGTGTCACCACCAACTCCGAGTTACCAAAGACTCTCAACTGTTTGATGCCCTCCTTTCATGCCATGGCCAAGCCATGTACTAAGGCTTCATACTCTACTTTGTTCTTTGGTGCACATTTCCTTAGGTAAAGTAAATTGCACTTCTGAAGTATCTTCTTTCCACAGGGGATAATAAATATATCTAAGTCTTGAGATGTTTTTGCTTTTAGCTCCATCGAAATGTAGGGTCCATATCTGGGAAGAATCCCTGATGGGACTCCCTTCTCTTCTATCCTCTTCTTTTACCACCTTTGGAATCATGGAGTCTTCGTCAAGATGACGTAAGTGCCCAAACTAGTTGAATCAAAGTTCCTAAAGGATCATCGGGGGAGGTTGGCTAAATAACTTCTGCTTTGAAGGTTACCATCCTCTATATATGATTCCTCTTCTTAGGTGATCATGGTGTGGGAAGCCTCAAATCCTGAGACCGCTGGCAGTCTCATTTATATGTTGCCTTAGGTGATGGGTTACGATAATACCATCATCTTGACCCATACTTGGTCTAGAATCGAAGATGGGACCAATCAAGAGACATGTAGCCTCTATCTTATCCTCGTGAAATAGGGTTCATTTTAAGAAGACCCCTCTAAAAAATTAGTTTATAATTTGTGGTAAATCTCAAAAATCAACTTTCTTAATCGTTGGTGATTATGAAAAAATATTTTGTGTCAAAGGCAATATCGCAGAGAGAATTTTTCCCGGCTTTAAAAGTTTTGAGGGTTTGGCAGAAGTTGGCACAAGTAGGTTTCCCAAGTGGTTGAGGGTTGGGTGGGTGAGGGGTTGGATTGCTTTATTGGTAGGTGGGGTTAGACAGGTGAGGGGTTGGACGGTTGAGGGTTGGGTGAATGGGATGGATGGGTGAGGGGCCGGAAATGGTAAAGTTGGGTGGGTGGGTTGGATGAGTGAGGGGTTGGATGCACTAAGGGTTGGAAATAAAGAGGGTTGGATGACTAAGGGTTGGACGGGTGCATTGGATGGGTGAGGGGTTGGACGGGTGTGTTGGACATAAGTTTAGGTTAGCTTCTTGTTTCTATTCTTGTTTGTGTTATGGACTGTAGTGAAGACTGAAAGAGCCACATCATGTTAACCTTCCATAGGAACTTGATATGCTTCAAGATAGATTTATGGGATACAGTTTGAAAAGTTGATGCAAATCCTTAAGCACCCAAATAAATTAGGGGAAATCCAAACGAATACTCAAAAATATATGTTTTTGAACCTAGAATGCAGAATAAAATTCTGAAATTTTATTCTCTCCTAGGCTCTTTTCAATCACTTTCATGCAAACCTCTAGAATAAAGAAGTTTTTACATACTCTACCTCCTTTCCTATGAATTTGGAAGGTGGCTTTACACTAACAAGTAGCAACACACTAAGACTAACAACATCTATTTGTTATGAGTAACTCAAAGACAAGTCAATAAATCAGACCCAATTGCATAAATTGAGAGGGTACTTGGACGATCGAGTATAGAGAATATGATATTAAAAAAATTCGAATATCCCTTAACAAATTAAATAAATGCATTAACCCATAAATAATAGAAGAACCTAATATCTGATTGAATGAACATTTAACATAGAAAATAATTACGGTTATAATTATGACAACTTACCTTTCTCGAATAGTTGAACAAGACATAACTCCTCCATAGGGTCTATTCACAGTTCTCCTGCTCCTTTTCAGCTTGCTAACCCTGTATTCCACGGGCCTCAAATGGGGAATCTGTAAGGCATCAACCAATCCAAAACATGATATTTGAGTTTAAGATTTTAAAAAATCATAAATCAACAACAATAAATCAAAACTTTGGGCTTATAAATCCCAGTTATAGTTTTGTAGATGAAACAAAAATAATGTGACTACAATGCTACAAAAATCCCCCACAACACAAATATCAAACAAAATTATAAAATATGTCAGAAACTTCATTTGATGGGCTTTCAGCTCTACACAAAGGTTTGAATCTGTTCATATCCCTCGACAGAGCTGCATATAGCTTCTCTACTCACTAATATGCTATAAAAATTCATTCAATTTATGCCATTATGAGAATACCACAAAAAAAAAAAAAAAAGAAAAAAAGATCTTACTCCTTGGATTCTTTTACACCATAACTTGAGACATTTGGTCAGTGGCCCTCTTTTTGGCAGTATGATAAATTAACTTCCCACCTGTACACAAATACACCCAAAACAATTGACCCCAAAAATCATACAAAAAAATGAGAGAAACCTCAAAACTCTAAAACCTAACCCAGAGTCAAATAAATACATAACGAAGATAAACTTCAAAACCCTAGATGAAGTGGGCATGTTTTTTACCAGGGGTTTTGATGATTAACGGTTTTGGTTCAACTTGGTGTGATAGCTGTGATGCTTGTGGTATGTGAGCCTCTGCACCATCTTTTCCTTCACCCACTTCCCGCCTCTACCACTCCTGATTTCTCCTCTTTGAAAAATTAGGGTTTTTCCTTGGCCCGATGACAATAATGTATAGAGAGAGGCTTTCCCACTTTAGTGATTCTATGAATTTGTAGTTTTTTTGTGCCCTTCATTTTAAGGTGATTGTACTTATATGACATCAAGGGATGGAAGATTTTGGTCTCAAAAGATATAACCTTGAGGTTAGGCGCCCGGATGGTGGGTTGGACCAAAGCTCGGGGTTGGACGACTTAGGGGTTGGATGACTCGGGGTTGGATGGCTAAGGGGTTGGATGAAAAATTTGGACAGTTCGACGACTAAGTGGTTGGATGGATGAGGGGTTGGACAACTAAGTTGTTAGATGACTTAGGGTTGGAAGGGCTTGGCTAAGGGGTTAGACAATGAAGGGGTTGGATGACCAAGGATTGGACAGATAAGTGGTTGGAAAAATGAGGGGTTAGATGGTTGAGGTTTGGATGGATAAGGGTTGGATGACTCAGGGTTGGATGGCTTAGGGTTGGATGGCTTAGGTTTGGATGTCTCCATCGAAATGCATGGCTCCATGTTGGATGACTCGGGGTTGAAGGCGTAGGGTCTGGATGGATTAGGGGTTGTTTATGTTTACTTCAGAAAAATATGTCATCAAAGAAATGATTCAAATTGGTGGAAAATTACACTCATAAGCTCTTATATATGTGTAAAATCTAGGCAAAATGAATAGTATAAGGGACATATCGGCCAATTTTTTTGGTAAATAATTCCTTGGTGCGAATCATAGAATATTACGTCATTCTAATTTCTATAATCCTCATATTTTCACGAGTTTACAATAAATTTGCCACTAAAATTTTCCTCCTATCTTGTCCATGAAATCAAGGGATAGACATAGTTTGAAGACTAACAAAACATCAATTACTACAACATCATGGAAACGGTTATGTTCGGATATGAAATAAAGCTGCAACAGGGAGTCCCTTGATAGCTCCTATGGTTTGGACTGATTTTCCATCCAGTTGCATGACTCCTTTCCTTATGGGATCATATTTAATTCCCAAGGTATCTGCAATTGCTTTGGGCATGACCATAGTGCTTGTGCCAAAGTCTATCATGGAGTTATGCAATAATTTCCTACCTATTATAAGAGTCATAAAAAGGGGTTGGGCCTTGGTTTACTTACTTCTCCTTCGATTTAACAACACTACCTCTGTTGGGGGCCCAATCATTTTACCTATTCCTTCTCTTTCTTGGTGGAGGTTGGGTCATCATTTGATCTCAGTGCTTCTTGGAGCAACTCCTTTTGCTCTGGAATGCCCAAAAGATCCCACAAGGATGTGTTAGTTGGCGCTTTCTTGAGTTGTTGGACCATGTTTATCGGTCTGAGCGATGATGTCTTGGATGGTGACTAGTGTTTCATTCCTTTGACTATGGGATGGAGGGCATCCTAATTTTGGACAATTCTCGGGGCTTCTTTTACAACCATCGATGGTGAGACTGTAATGGTTGGAGGCTCTTTTTGCATCCCACTAGTCGTAGTTGGGATAAGAGTGGTCGTATCTATCATCATTTTTTTTGAAGCGAGTGTTGTAATTAGATTGAATTAGGTTGGAAGTAGATACCTCATTTGTAAATATGAATTCCTCTCCTTCTACCCATGAGAAAAGTGTGTGCTCTAGTGTGATCTCTACTTCTTTCTCTAGGGACATCCCTTGAATCTATGCAACAAGGGCCACATTTTGGACTCCCGTGGACTGGTAAGGTCTTGATGTGTTAACATCGTAGCCTTCCCTTTCTCTTTGTTCAAATACCTTTTGTTGTAAATTTCCTTGGGGATAGTCTCTTGGCATGTGAGGAATATTACAAGGGAAACACCATGTGTTGGGGTCTTCTGCCAAATTGTTTTTTCCGAGTACCATTTCCCTTCTACTATTGGGTGGGATGGTCTGAAGTGGTGTTGGCACCGGGATGAGTTGGTTAGATGACTATGCATATGATGGCCTCTGGGTATTCTGATGTTTTGGGGGATAGGCAGGCCTGCCACCCTGATAGCTTTGATAATTTTGTCTTGGGTAAGTGTTCTGATTCCTTTTAAGATTTACTATCTCGTTAGAGAAGTTTCTAAGGATATTTTTGACTTCCTCCATCTCGGAGAAGAAGATGATGACATTGTAGTGGGGATAGGCACTAGATGAGAGGATGGGTAATTATATATGGATGTAGGGGCTTGGGTAGAGCTCAAGACCTATGTTTGTGGAAGGGGAGCTATTTCGGGGTATATTGGCAAAGGGGCTCTTGGGGAAGCTTACCGACATCTATTAAATTGTTCTCGACTTGGATCGCAATATCATATGCTTGTGGTAAAGAGTCCCCTCCTAATGATTGAATCATCACAAAAATATCCAAATTTAGAGCCTTTAAGTAAAAAACAATAGCCATACCTATAGGTGGCCTTGCTAGAACAAGAATCCTTTGCCATGTTTTGTGAAATCTAGTGTTAAAATCGGTCATAAGTTCTTGCAAACCCTTCTTGATGTTGATGAGCTGTTGTAGGAGTGAAGATCTATCTCCTTTCTCACTAAATCTTCTTACCAAGACATTTCCCAGTTGGTCCCAAGTGCTAATAGAATTAGGGGTTAGGGACCAATACCAATCCAGAGCCTTC
This sequence comes from Taxus wallichiana var. yunnanensis, assembly GCA_018340775.1. Taxonomy (NCBI): domain Eukaryota; kingdom Viridiplantae; phylum Streptophyta; class Pinopsida; order Cupressales; family Taxaceae; genus Taxus; species Taxus wallichiana. The sequence continues at coordinate 541,445,666 of CM031238.1, forward strand.
CCCTTAAGGGAAGCAACTAGTAACCATAAGGCGATGTCATCTTGTTCCTTGATATAATGTACCGCACATATCTCTTGACATCTTACTGGAGGTGTTCCTCCAAAGTTTTGAAGTCTTCTCCACTAAATTTGGGCAACACCTTTTAGCGTGTTTTCTAGAATAGGATTCCACACCACCGGGGTGTTGGTAAGATGAGTGGACTCCTTGATTCCATGAAATAAATTGTCTCGAGAGGTTGAGGTGGTTGGTGGGCCATTAAGATAGGTCTAAGGATTCTAGTTGATTATAAGAAGGGCCTACCTAGTGGAGGTGTTGAGAGAGTCCGGTTCGGAGGAGACAGAGACCTATGAATCTGTCTACCTCTTCTATTCCTCGGTGGGGATAACTGTAGATATTCAAATGCACCTTCTTCTCTTGTTCTCGATCTTGTTTGCATCTTGTAAACTAGAGAGGACAAACTTAGTATTGCTAAAATCAGTATATTTTTGATGATGGAGTCTTCGATGTGTAGTTGTTCGAGTCCCACTAGGGCATCTTAGGAAAACTGTTGATGATTATCTTTACGGATGAACCATCAAAGTTGTGGGATACCTTAGGGATGTGGGATGTGCCCCTAAGATAACCTCCAGGTTTTATAGAAGTTGGCTCTTCTATGTTGGTGCAAGGTAAGGGTTAGAGGAAAAATAAAACAAAGTGTAAAACTAACTAAGGCGATACGCCAAACTTATTTTAAAAGGCACAAAGATAGATTCTAAAAAATGTTAGAATAGTCAAGAGTGTTTAGCATGGTCTACTATTTTTAGAAGTATCTTGAATTATCAAAGGCCAAGAAGGTGTAAAACATAATAATATGTAGATGATAGATGCATATAGAAAACCCAAGGGCATATAACACGATAGATATTCAACATTTATCTAAAAATACCAACAATAATGGATGAAGGACACAGACTATTGAGAGATAAAATGCATAGAACAAGAGCCCTTTATTCATAGAGAAAATAATACATAAGGTCGATACTGATGTCATATTACAACTTTCTTCTACAATAGAGCCTTGTTAAGGCTAACAAACACAATATCTAAGCCTAAAATCTCTTTCACAACTCTGGTGTCTTTATTTTTTCTATTCCCCCTCCTTTTTTGTTTCAATGTCCATAACATTCCTTTATATACCCCCTTGGCTCTCGTTTCAATGTCTGGAATCAGATCTTCCACCATCACATTCAATTTTCCTACAAAATCTTTCATTTTTGGGCAAGATCTCAATTTGTCTGTGATATTTATGATTGCCTTTAATTTGTCCAACTCCCAAGCCTTGTGCTCCTTTGGTTGGTGATGATTCTTCCCTACCACGTGGAGGTCACGTGCTTGTCTGAGGGCCTTTCTTGGGGATTTGTCTCCAAACATATGCCTAGATGACACGTGGACGGTCTTGTGCAAGTTTGAGAATGTTCCTTTTCTCTCTTTATTTGAAATTTCAATCGGGTTACACATGGATACCCTGTGTTTTTTTACTACATATTTGACTTTTTAAATCCACTGGGTAACTTTATCATGTTAAAGACACATGGGTAGTGCGTCACAAGTTTGAGAACATTCCTTTCTCTGTATTATGCCTCGAGTGTGTTAAATGGACACATGGATATCTTCTACATTCAGCTCCATACTTAGCCAAATTTGGGCTCAAACAAACAAAACAAAATAACTAGGGTCGGGGTGACAAAAGAAAGTGGTTGGTAAAATATCCTCAAAACAAAAAAAAAGACCTCTATAAAAGCATTGAAGATGATTTTTCATGTCATATTAGAGATCTAGAATCTCCTAGGGAAGCATGGAAATAACCCGAGTATATGCAAGAGGTCCTAGGATCTCTAAAGTCATAAGAATCATACTAGAACTCATGATCACTCATATGAAAGGAGATGAGAAAATCATTAACTATCTCGCATAGGTCAAAAAATTCAAATCCTAGCTTAATGGTTCAAGTTTGTAACTCAATCGAAGATAAACTTCTATATTTCATAGTTTAAATGAATATCCATGAGAAATTCATAAAATTCATATCTATCCTAAAATTAAAACCTCAAAATGAAATAGATATCCTTGATCTAAATACCCTATCTCCTCTTATCATTTAGGAAGTGTAGGTTATGAGCAATTTTGATTCAAAAGAGAATGCCTCTTAGGCCCTTATCCCCTAGAATAATAATAAAAATTCTCCTAAAAAATATGAAAATTAGAATGAAAAACCTAATTGTAAATAAAAATTCAAATCCTCTAACAATAATACTTTGGAAATAAGTAAAACTTTAACAAACTATTCAAAATGAAATTCAATGGAACTTGTAAAAAATGTGGAAAATTTGTTCATAAAGAGGAATAATATTACAAGAAAATTTTGAACAATATTTTTAAATAATAAAAGAGGTTAAAATTTCAAAAAATAAAAACAAAACCAACATGAAAATCAAATTTCAAATTAACATAATGATTCAAATGAAATCATTACAATTTAATCTACTTTGTATGCTTCTAATGATGGTGAATGGATCCTAGATAGTGGTGCCTCAAGACACATGACTTACATGTGTGATATCCTCACAAGTATCAAAGAATGTCATGATTGAATCTATCTATCTATGATAATTATGTCTTAGAATATTATAGTCAAAGTAAAGGTGATTTATTACGTGACCTCTCGGGAGTGACCCTATCAACCCAAAAGAATGATTTTAGTTTGGTATGTCACGTTATTTGATTATCCTCCAAAGTTATTTTGATAATCCTTACAACATTCTTATTTGTTGATTCATCAATCCCATTTCCTTGGGAGTAATAATTCAAGGACGTGTTTAGATAAATTCCATGTCTCACAACCCATCCAATTATTACAGGTTCTTAAGAATGCGAGGCATTATTTGATATGATTATGGAAGGGAATCTGAATTTGGTTACAATTCCCTCATAAAATTCTAGGATACTAATTTTATTTACTTCCTTTAAATAAAAAACCTCAGTCCATTATGTAAAATAAGAAGTTAAAGTTGGTATCCATTTATGCCCCAAGCTTGATTGTGGGTTAATCAATCTTATAAAATCCAACCCTATTGCATAAATGAATTCTCAACTGAAATGGGGTGAAGGGGGAAGGCCACAAATTTTTTCTTTTCCCACAAAGAAAACATCCTTCATACATTTTCTTATCCATGCATAATAATCCTTGAAGATGTTAGGATAATAGTAACCACCCTTCATGATCTTGAGTCTATGACTCTTGGGGAAAAGTGTCCTCAAGCGGGTTCATCATGGAACTCTTGCAAAACCTTTACTATCTAATTGGAATAAATTCACCTCAAAAGAACACCCTTGATGTATTTCTTAAACAAGATGCCATTTATGGACACATAGCCCGAATAGATTGCAATATGAAGTATTTTCTTTTTACCTTTTTCAAAACCTAAGGATAACCACTTGTTTGTAACACATTTGTAATAAGGTAATCATATATTGGTATTAACTATCAAGAACATGGGGAGGAGGTGGTTGGTCATCTTATAACATGTAGACATCCTTATCAACTCCTAAATTTGTTAAAAGTTGTTAACATAATTCTTTTTATCTCACAAGCTTAGTGACCTTGATATGAAAATTATACTCCATGACCTTGGTGATCAAACCATCTCTCTTCTCATTCACATCTTTTGTTGCAGCCACCATTTGAAGGATTTGTTCCATGGATGGAAGAGGATAATGGTCCTTTAGAGATTCTTTGTTCAAGTCCCTAAAGTCTACACACAATATGATCTCCCCATTCTTTTTCTTGATTAGAACTAAGTTTTCCACCAAAGAAGAATGCTTGATTGGGAAAATGATATTTTCTTCCATGAGCTTAGTCAATTATTTTCTCATCAAGGGCTCTACCTTTAGATTGATAGGTCTCTTTTTCTACCTGATAGGTTTTTATTGGGATCTAATTCAATGTTATGTTGTACAAGGCTTGGATCAAAACCTTTAAGGTCCTCATAACTCCAAGAAAAAACATCATCATACTCCTTGCAAAGGTCAACAAGAGATTACTTTTTAGAATTACTACATACCTTTCCAATATTTAAAGACTTGTCCCTTGAAATGGCGACCTGCTCATAGCTTTCCTCTTTTACAGTTATGTTCATTTTCTCTCCTTTGAGCTTATTATAAGGATTAAAGATGTTTACTTTCTAGGTGAATAATCCTTTGGGTAGTTTATTAGTATTGAGTTGGATGATTTGATCCTCATATTTCTCCTGTAGTATTGAATTATTTCTAGTAGAGAAATCTACCTCATCTTAAAAAATGTTTGTAATTTGTTCATCAACTGTCAAAAAATTTCCAACAAGTTTCATTATCTGGTATAAGCGGGTCTAACTACGAGATTGACATGTTGTTCAAAAACTTTCTTGATATATTAGGGAACTTCATATTACGATCTAATATATGTTGCAAGTATATTAACATATTTTTTTTGTACTCTTGGTATAACTTGAATGTTGAAAAAATTGAAACCTTCAATCATATCCCATGCTCTATGATTATAGGATTTTAGAAGGTTGTTTTTGGATACACATTGATATTTGACCTCATTTATGACTAGTTCACTATCTCAAAATACCTGTAGCAACTTGATTCCATGATTTTGTGCCAAATAGAGACCACCGTATTAATGCCTCATACTCTCCCACATTATTGGCACAAATAAATTGAATTCTAAATGCAAAGAAACATTTCTTCTCATTAGTAGAAATCAAATTAACCCCAACACCAATTCCATTCTTACTTATTGATCCATACAAATAGCACTACCACATGCCATCTTGATCTTCCTATGGCTTCATAATGTTAGGTATAAGGGCATTCTCGTCATGTCTACAAGAAGTTCCTAACCCTTTTTATTCCATGTGATCATAAGGATCAAAATCTAAGTGTTCCTTTACCCAAGTGTTGAGTAGGATGTCAAGAATCTCCTCTACAGATGTGGAAATCTCATGAATATCACCGCTCTCCTCTTGGTCATATATACCATAATTCATGTTTATAGGCCTAGGTGTATAAGTCTCAACATGGTTTTGGGAAACAAGCTGGATTTGATAGTCACTCTAGTTCCATATCTCATCTTGAGAAACATATGTGACCAATCATGAAAAGTATCCCAGATTCTGTTGTCGCCGCTAAATCACCGCACCCTCCTGGCCGGGATGTGAATAGGACGTTGAGTGATTGGGACACATGGGATCACCTCTCAAGCTGTGGGACTTGGGCTCGAGGTGAACCTCCGGAGAAGGCCGGCTTCCTCTTCCTAAACTAAGTGCTTTATCTACTCCTAGTGTAACAAAAATGATTATCTAGTCCTACGCTAACATTTTCATGGGGTTTTAGGGAAAGAGATTTATAGAAATGAAACTATACTAGGGATGGTGATGCACCAAATAAAGGGTGTCTTCAGATTCGGAAGGGTTAATTTGAAGAGGGTGTGTGCACCACAGTCAACTTCACCTCTGCAACTCGAGAGAGGGTATAGGATACCACAGGTTTAAGAGACACACGTTCCCTTTGTTAAACTTTATCAGACCGAGAAATATACCAGTTTCCTAGTGAAGAAGGATGAACTCAAGAAGGGTGAACAGACACCACAACTCAACTGCATGCAATACTTCACCACTCGATAAGCACAGAACTCCAAGAACCTGCAATAGAAACTTAAACTTGCACAGTGTACCTGCAAGTACGAGAAAGGCACAAAGAAGCACAGAAGGATGGAAGGACTTGAGATTAGTCACAAACACACACTTTTATTGCTTCAATAACATGCACAATGCATCATACATTCAGAAGAGGCAATAGTTGCCATTACAGTCTTGAAGAGGAGGCTTGAAAGTTCTCTCAACACACAAGAACAACTTGCAGAAGAGAGAGGATTCTTGAAAAGTATACACTCTTGCCTGAGATATCTAACTGTCCAACTTGTCTGAACTGTTGGAACCCTTTGAAATGAGCTTCCAACTTACATTTATAGAAAAATATGTGAGAAAGAAGAGGAAATGGTCATAATTACATTCCTAAAATGAAGGCCCATGATGTATTTATTGCAGTTAGTTGAACCACCTGAGAAGGTTCCATCATGGGTCATTAATTACCTGATGACCTAGTCTTCTCAATTAATTAAAAGAATATTTAAATAAAATATTTAAATAATAATAATAAATATTATTATTAAAATATTTAAATAAAAATATTAATTTAATTAACATAATGTTGAGACCCCCCGTTGACCCGTTTGACTTGAAGAGGAGGGGGGTCCATGTGGATAGAGTCTGCACAATCTCAACTCGGTGAGCTTCGAATCCTCTAACTCGGTGTTGCACTCGATTTTTGACCCCGCACTAACTCTTTCCTCGTCTTGGCAATCGGGCTCTTTTGCATTGAGTCCTTCGAATGGTGAGCTATCAAACTTGATTCTTATCGTTTTGCTAAAATGTATGTAGATCCTGTGAACCTGGCTTGACGCAAATTAAGACTCGCCTCACGAATGCCACTGCTACGGTCTTGCTTCAAACTCCAAATTGAGCCATTCTGAATTACCAAGCCACCTATATGCATTGTGAACATGAAGCTTTAAGCCCGAAATTGAAAGCCTCTACAAATACATTAAACTTCAACACCCACAAGCTTATTCTTTATCTCGACTTGGTACCAATGTTTCCACAATATGAAAAGTTTGACTCTAAATCATACTTAGTGGATTTGATCCATAATACATTGGTTGTACCCACGAGGTTAACCAATTCAATGAATTTAAATTATTTCACTCCCGCATGTTGCGCCATTTAGAAATGATTTTGAGCTATGAAAATTGTTAGGGATCATTTTACGTGGCCCCATCAACACTTTGAATCGATTGATTTCTGTGATAGCTCTAGTCTCTGTGACAGATAGAGTTATTTCTTCTTGTTTTGGACCACATATTCACATGCATTCCACGTTCAAACTCCATGAAACAACACCACGAGCTCTTCAACTGATTCGACCTGGCTTTGTTTTACATATCAACCCGAGCACCCGGTTGGCTCAAACTCACTTGAATGTCGTGCTTAACCCAACATTTCTAAAAAGAATGGTTTTACCACAATGTTCACGGTTCTTCCTTATCATATAACACTTGCAGTAAGAATGTTTTAGCTTGGCCATAATAAGCACAATTGTACCTTCCAAACGATGAGAAAATGCCATTATCAACAAAGACCTAATGCCGCATGATGATGACCGGGCTTATGCCCGTAAATGTCGATAGACACCCTTGAGACTGATTTTTGGCCAAAGAGCCCTTCGGTATTTTGGCAGTGCACTCGGCAATCTCGGCTCCAATCAACAATTATGCCACTATTGGGATCTGTGAGCTAAACAATATACTCGTTTTCCGGAAACTAAGAAGATCCTTCATGTTACAATTTGCAACACGTAAAATAAGCCCTTCAAAAAGAATACATTGAACAACTGGGGCAGCCAAGAGGACCTTGGAAAAAATGTACAGCAACAACCATATGAATTCTTCCTTAGTCGTGGATAAAAGCTAATAGAAATAAGCTAGATAAAATCGGCTTGAAACTACAGTATAATCGTCCATTGTTAAAAACGAGCTTCTCTGAACCTGGTAAAAGAATGTTTTTATTGTCTGATTGGACGTACATAATGGAAGGGTATAAATATTGCTTCTGCCCTCAGAGTTTCTCAAAGAGACCATCAAGGATGTAACATGCAAAACGGCCGACCGGGTATTTTCAGAGCTGACCTTCACATTTAATTCGTTTTTAGGTAAAGAAATGCTGAGCAATACGAATCGTTTCATTCTGTACCGTAGTAAACCTTCATCTCCTGATTCAGGTAGATTTTATGAAGCCTTGAATGGCGTGACTCCAATCCATCGTACACGGAAGTGAATATTTGTTTCTTGCAGCTGTCATAGATCCGAGTTCAGAATAAGGATAAGCCACAGTTTGAGGATGCATTCGATATTGATCAGATAACAACACAGTTGGACAACCTGTTTGCTGGAAGCGTTCAAAAGACTTCAGAATAAGGATAGGCATGCATTCGACACAGAATGTATAACAACACAAAAGTTGACAACCTTTGTTTCTTTGGAAGCGTTCAAAGACTTGAATAAGGATAGGCATGCATTTGACACTTTGAATAGATAACAATACGGTTGGACAACTCTTGTTTAAACGCATTCAAAAGGCTTTTCTTTATCTTTGCGCATGCTCGTTGTTCGTGCGTGGGAGCAACTGCCACTTTAATTATCCTGGTAACTCGCACAAAGACTCGGACTACTCCAAACTGCGCGGGGTTTTCATGACGGATTGCCATCTTAATATTTCCCTTGGCAGTTTGATCCGATTTCTCCCCAGTGCGGAGTGAACAACATGGTTTTCCATGCCAAAATTTCCACTTGGCGGTGCTGCTCCGAATCTCCCCCGCGTGGAATTTCTTCCTTGGCTTGCCATCCACGAAAACCCACTTGGCATTGCTCGCCTTATTTCCCCTTCGCGGAAGTTTGGTCATGGTTTGCCAAACCAATATTTCCACGCTTGGCAGTGTTTGCCTTATTTTCCACGTCCTTGGCAAGATAGCAAAATGTTTCCCATGCGCGGGATTTTCATGACGGATAGCCATCATATTGTCTTCACTTGGCAATTTGACCCGATTTCTCCAATTCACGGAAGTCTGACCATGGCTTACCACGGGTATATTTCCACTATTCATTCCTTAGCGTGGGATTAACAGCTTGGCCTGCCATCGTAATAGTTCCACGCTTGGCATACTAGCTCCAAATCCCCGCGTAACAGCTTGGACAAATTAATTCACGGGCCCCGGCCTCAGCTTTGCCACGCAAACTTGGCAATTTGACCCGATTTCTCCACTTCACGGAAACTTTTCAATGGCTTGACATCACGTCATTTCCCTTGGCAATGCTCGCCTTATTTCCCACGTCTAGGATTGGAGTGCGGGGTTTCGTTATCATTTGGCCATATTTCGTTTTGGACAGATGGCCACCGATCTCCACTTTTCCACCAGCGCGCGGGATCTTCATGAATCTTCTCCTGCCGAGTTTTCCTTCAACAGATTTGAGGATAACATTAAACTCTCAGTGCAAACATTTCAGCTGTAGCTTGTAAGGTGTGATAATTTCAACAGAATCCTTTATGCTCGCCAATCTAGTGACTCGTTGAAGATGCTCATATAATTGCAAAGCAAATTGTGCCTCATGAATATTCTGATATGAAACAGTCCCACCTCTATGAGATTCGCTTCCATGAGTTACATCGTAAAACAAGTAAGATCTCGATAGAGAGTCTTTGTAATAAATTTCCTCAGGTCTGCTGGTAACACTCTTACTGTCACTTAATCGATTTTCATAAAAATATCTTGAAGGAAAATCCTGAATTTGAGGATGCATTTGATGCTGAACAGATAAAAACATCGTTGGACTTACTTGCTCAAAAAGGCTTCTACTATACTGCAACATGCCTGTGCATCGAATGCTCGACCGCTTTGAGCGTAGAACTGAAATTCTCCTAGGAAAGTTCCGTGAGGAAGTAATTGGCTATACGCAGCAGCTACAGGGTAGAGAAGTAAACTTATCTCAGAAAATGAGTGGCCTCCAGAGAGAGTCGATTGCGACAGCTGCCGCAGGGTGATCCCAAGGAACCGTTGGTGTTGATCCTGATGTTCTGGTTGCATGTGACCACAGTCGTGATCAGTTGTAAAATATTTCCGCTGTAGTAGAAGAACGAGATAAAGTTTTAGTTGAGTTGTCTCGCCCTTTCACTTTGGAAAGTCGCTTCCATGGAAGAAGCTCGACCGAATCTTGAGGCAGCTATTGTCTCTGTCGAGTCATTAAAACTGAATTCATATTCCAACAAGGAAGCATCAATCTCTCCATGTTGAATTAAACCGGTCGAACTCATCATTTCTCTGCCTCAATGAGCCAACCATCGAAACATCCTCCGCTCCTATCGAGACTCTTTTATGACAAGCCAAACTCGGTTACTGAACTTACATTTCCTACTCATGAACTCGTCTAAGGCTTGTGATCTTAGTTATGAACGAGTTAGGAAAAGGCATGAAATCCTCTCGATGACTTCGTCTCGATGACCCAAGTGGGTCCATGTCGTGATTTGATAGTAATAAGGCCCTGTTTTCCAATTTTTCCATGTGCGTAAAATTGGATAACATTACTTCATAATAAAATCTCTAGAAATACATATGGAAAAAGGGGGAGGTCAATGAATGAAATGTATTATAAGATTGAAATAATTGGACATGCATGTAGAGTAAGATTAAAATATTTTATGATACCAACTATGTTTATAAAATTTCCATCCAATTGGACAATCCCTTTGGTGACTGGTGTATATTTTATGCCTAATGAATCAACAATATTCTTGGGCATAACATAACTACTAGCTCCATAATATATCATGAAATTGTGTACAAGGTAATTACCAATTATTAGAGAGATGTAGAAGGGAGGTGGTTTGATGATCTTTCTTGTTCCTCCTTCTCTTGGATGACACAAGCTTGTAGAGGAACTTGATGTACCTTTTGTTGGTTCACTGGTGTCATCAAGATGCTTCAAAGCTTCTTGTAATAAATATATTTGTGCTAGAATGGAGAGGGATTCCCACATAGTCATATTCATGTTGGTTTTATTCATTTTCTCCACTATATTTAGAGAGACATAACTAACCTTTTCCTATGCCTTTGTTCTAGTAACATATTCTCTCAATTGTTGACTGGTTTGAGTCTTATTTCTAGGAAAATTATCCCTTTTTACATTCTGATTTTCTTGTAATTCATAGGGTTTAACATATATACCTTCTCTTGTTGCTTGGGAGCTAGTTTATTGACCACCCATGTGAGGTCTTTCTCCTTCTATAACTTTCTTCTTAGACATTGTGTTGAGTGAAACCAAATGGTTCTCTTGTTTGCAACTTCCTTATTTACTCCAAAAACTCACCCTATTGCCAATTGATAAGGGTAGATTCATTTGAATCATATCCCCGAGATTATTTTCCTCTTGTTGTTGAATCTTCATGTTGCTCTTGAAGTGTAGATGTGCCTTATACCATTAGAGATATGATAAGTAATCCAATTTTACAAGAGTTTTGATCATGGGGATAATTACACGTAACACCACTCATAATCACGTTCTAGTTTATTTTAAATTGGGACAATAACCTTGGAAGATATTGTAATAGTAGGGTATTGTGTGTTTAAGGTCATAGGATAACCTATTTGACCTTGAACTTTGGAATTACCTTGATAGGGTTACTTGTTGGGATGATACGATTGATTGAGGGGATGGTAAGGTCTACTTTTTGGGCTACTTGCCTCCTTATGGTTACCATTTCATTTCCAATATTTCACAACATAGTTATAACTTTTACGCCCTTATTCCTATAGCTTAAATTGGATATGTAGTAACACCTTATGGCTTACATAATCTCTCTTCTTGTCATATGTTATTAATTTATGCTTTAATATGTTTAATATGTTAGCCTTGGTGTTTTCCATATCATAGGATGGGTATATGTAGGTGCTTTAGTAAGGAGTAGTTAAACATCATATTGAGCATTTGAGTCTTATTGTATGGTTTAGAGGTTTCCATCTTGATGTGGATACATTATTATACTTACATATTGCAATAATTTATCTATAATATTGTGTTCTTTGGTATTCTATTGCTTATTGATATTCATATTTATACAAGTAATTTCATTACAAGTGGTATCAAAGCTTGATCTCAGCCAAAGCTATGTCAAAATCCTAATTGTGAAGGTTTGGATATATCTCAAAATTGGTAGTGAATTTTTCTGTAATTTTTTTTTTTGTGTGGCAAAATTAGTCAAGTAAGATCCTCTCCAAATTTCAAACATTTTGGACTTGTTTTGCAAAAGTTATAGCTATTTTATGTTTTTTCATAAATTGGATACCTAGGTTGTAATTTTTGAATTTTTCTAAGTTTTTTATATTTTTAGAAATCTTTCCAAAAATTATCTAGGGTTTCTTCTCTATGATTTCCTCTATTCAGCCAGTAAGTTTATGAAACCCCAAACCCTAAAATTTTACCCTCTTCTTTTTACCCTAAGACCCAAACCATACATCATGACTGGTAGATCAACAAAAGGCCACGAGAAAGGCCAATAAGCTCTAGGAATGACCAAAATAAGGAATATATGGATTTAGAATATTTTGGTTTGGGATTATCTGAGGTAGTCAACCAACTTCAGGAAAGGGTAAATAATATGGTGAGTAAGGATGACCTCAACAATGAGCTTCTTCATTTGAAAGGTAACCTTAGGGGTGAAATGAAGATGGATTTTGAATCAATGAAGCATGATCTATTACTCACCATTTCAAACATGAATCCCCATTCTATTCATATGGGTTCCTCTAGCAATACACACATAGGTCCAAATTAATCCAACCAAGGAGTATCATTCTAGTACAAAAATCATGCACTTTAGACATTTATTTATCCCAATTTCATACTAATATTTAGAAGGTTCTCGAGTAAAGAAAGTACTAATTGACCCCCATCCTTTGGCCATATTAATTATTTTATTTTGTAATTTGCAACATATTGCACCTATATGCCCATCCATTTCTAAACATCTGCATAATTTTAGCCTCAGCGGGGCACCCAAATTTAGTACTGGGATGCCCATGGGCACTCTAGTCCCACCTAGGGTGCCTTGATCCTTTAGCACTTTCTCACCACTTTTTGGGCCTTTTCTAGCCAATTTTCATATTTATCTTTCATGGGGTCAACCTTTTCAGGGATAATTAAAAATTAGAGAAATAGAACCCTATAAATATAAAGTTATGAGACCATAATGAGGGACCTAGCATCATACACTACTATCACTCCATCTAGAGTTGGATCCATCTATTGCATTGGCATCCACATAGCTCCATCACCAAGGCACAAGCTAGGAAATCTATATCAAACTTCATGGGGGAGGGTTTTATATTATTCCATGCACACATTCTATTATATTTTCTACATTTAGTTTGTTGCTCACTATTTCACAAAGTGCGACGGGAACAAGAGTAGCTAGAGAATGACATGCACACACACAAGAACTACATTTGGGTACAAAATGTAGTGCAACACTCAGTTAGTAAGACCATTATTGTGATAGCTAAGGTCAGTCGACCCATTCATTTTGCATCTTTATTTTTTTAGGGTTTTGATACTTCCTTTTGGTATTTTACATGTTATTTCTTCCTCTTGGAATATTTGGAGCATTCGATGAAGTATAGAAAAAGTGATGCAACAGGTAGTGAATATTCCGATCATCTTTTGACCCTATGAGTATTAGTTACATATATTTTTCACGAGACAGGGCACCCAAATTATAGACCAGGGAGCCCACATGCACCCTAGACCTCCTCCGGCACTCCCGGATCAACCACATCATCTAGATCTCTGTCAATGTGGGACCCCGACATAGTCACTCCTACTTTTTGATATTTTATGCATCACCGCAACACAATCCAACATGATTATATTATTTAGTTGAGTTCTTTCCTTTCCCTCCTTGCACATTAGGGTTTTTAATTTCATTAGGTTATTTACTTATCTCATTTACATATTGTTTTAGAGCATTTACTTATTGCATTATATGTCCTCCTAGATTAGATTAAATATATTTTACTACATTAGTATAGTCTATTTTAGTTAATCATTTTGGTGAACCCGAATCGACCTACATAATTCTGGAATCCTTGTTCTTCTTAGGGTTTTGTCATCATGGCTATCTCCATTCATTATTTTTGCTTCTCCATCTCAAATTGCGAGCTAAAATCATTAATATTTTACTCACTACTCTAATTCCCGACAACACCCATCCCGATATAGTCTATAATACTTTTTCATATGCATTCTCTCACCATATTACTTTCCCATCTATTGCTTAGGCTAAGTTTGCTAATTTTGACAATGACCCGCTATTGCATATCATGTGTTGTATTCAAAATGTAGGTGTCAAATGCACTTTAATTGATAATAAATATGATCCCAACGAATGTCCTATGTCATTCCTAGAAGCTTTGTGTCTCTCCGTTCGTGACATTAGCCCATCTGGTATTTCATTGTGTGCTTATGATGGTTATGTCTCGCCCATGTCTTGGTCACATTACATTTCCTATTATTGTTGGCCCAAAAACTATCCACATTGTTTTCTTTGTTATTGATTTCTCGGTGTCTTATAAGCTGTCTTCTTGGCAAATCATGGCTTCATGCCATGCAAACCGTGCAGCTGTCTATCTATGAATCATTGTGTTCAATTCATTTATGATGGCATTGAACATACTATTCCTTGTGGACTGACCCATTTCAATATTGTGATTATGCTCCTAAAACTAGTCTTCCTACTCCACGAACTAATACTACCAATGATCCCCAACCTATGGATGAACTACCTCATTTACCACCACTTGAAAATACCATTTGTGTGATAGATGCAGTTCCTTCTATGCCACTTCTACTACTATTGTTATGATTCCTTATCAAGGGCCTGTCCAACCTATGGACGTCGCTCTATCACATTCACCTTCACCTGCACCACCTACCTTAGCACGCCCACTTTTCACTTGTACACTCTTCATGAATAATTCATATTGGGAACACATTCCATTTGATCCTACATGCGATGTCGTATTTGTTCCCAAGATGGTTTGTCCCATCTTGGTTTCACTTTTGAGGATCTTCACCCTTCTACTCATAACCCTCACCTCTACTATGGCTTCATTACCATTACTTTTGCTTATGGTTTGTGTGTGTTTCATCTTATGGTCTACTTATCATGAACCCCGTTCTTCTCCACTTACACTAGGGAATCTTGGCTTACTTATATTGGAGGCACATTAGATCCTAGTCATACAAACATTTCATTTCCTATGCCCTTTGGTCATGTTTTCATTTGCAATAGTTATTTTTTGGGCTATTCACAAAATCTCACTTGTTGGTATGCACATGGCTTCCTACTTCCTCCATTCAATGATGATGAGTATGCTATGGGAATGTACAACTTACACCTTAATGGCTCATTACATGATCAAGTGAGACACTATTTCTTACCAAGTTACCAATGCTTATCCATATGAATTTGACCCTGAGGATGACGATCTTCTCGATGACTTTACATGATTCTTGACCACACACACTTGGGGCATGACACTTCACCTTACCCCCCACCTCATCTTAGCATAATCACACTCATCATATTTTACATTCTCATACATTCATATTCATCATATATTTTAGAGTCATTACCCGATGACACACTTTTGTGTTTTGGTTCACACTTGATTGTTGAGGGATTATTACTACACTGAACCTCACACAATGCACCTAAGGCATTACACATTACAATTCAACACAAATTATAGGTTTTACATTCTACATCATGTGGTCATTTATGTCTCTTCACCTCATGCATCATGCTAGTTTCATACATCATTGGTTAAACGGATTACATCCTACATATCATCCTACTACTAAATTATTTGTCTATATACATACCATACATACTACAATATGTATTTTCACACATATTATACTAGTCTTCATTACATATGAGTCTAGCATCACATTATTAGCCTATCTACATACCTTACATGCCACTCTATACATTACATTGTCCACACTCTACACATGTTGTATTTCATTATAACATCCTTACATATTCTACTCATCACATGGTCGATTGTTTTCTACATTATATTTTATGCGCTACAATCACTACCCGATGATTCATTTTAATTCCCGGTCCATACTCGACTATCAAGGGTTTACAAATCAAATGGACCCTACCATTCACCACACATTCCTTATTCCACCTTTCATCATGCGCATTACTAGCCTAGTGACATACACTTTAGGCTAAACCATCACCTATTCTATCATCTTGTAGTGGTATACACCTTAGGTTACATCACCACACCCTCCTTATACTCTATAATGATATACGCTTAGTGCTAAATCATCACTCATCTATTCATCATGTAGTGGTATATGCTTAGGGCTAAATCATCACTCCACATTTCATCTCATCGTGGTATACACTTAGGATATAAGGTCCACATACATCTATTCTACATGTTGCATATCATCACCACTACATATATACACATTTCTTCACAACACACTAGACATGATACATACTACTCGACCATTTCCTGATGTCACTTACGGTTCATTCTTGACTACCGAGGGGAAAACAAAATGAACCTCACTACACACATTTCCTTTCACTCGGGGGAATGTGGCTCCTATCATTCCATATTGCATTCCATTTCATCCATCCACAACATACTGCATATTATGGTTGCTTATATTCTTGCTTACTTTTGCTTGTTCATGGTCACTTTATTACACAAATGCTTATTTCACTAAATTGGGACTTATTCCAGTCCCAGTAGCTAAAAAATATACTCAATATCAAAATCCAATATTGCTATTTTCAGATTCCAAAATGTCAAATATTGGAATTATCTAGCACTCCAAAATCACACATATTGGATTCCAAAATCGCACATATTGGATTCTAATATCGCATATATTGGAATCCAAAATCACATATATTGGAATCCAAAATCAGCTATATTGGAATTATATGTACTCCAAAGTCCCATATATTGGAATCCAGAAAATCAAATAATGGAATCCATTATATGGGCTAGAAACTGATAGACAATATTTATGATTTGTTATGTACAAAACATGCTTCTATTTTATAAGGGCTAGTGGCGCTCGCCATTATTTATGCTATGTTATATATAAAAAATGGTAATTTTTTAAATGGGATAGTGACCACTAAGCATTATTTATGTTTTTTCTTAGTGAAGCTCCAAAAAAAGTTCCCTCGAATTCGTTTTTGATCAAATATCATCCCGAACATCTTCTCTTGTCCTTCAATGGTTGCAACAAAGGCCACAATGTGGTGTTAAATTTGATGCCTATTTAGACATTTTTTAATCATTTTTATTTGTAAAATAGTTACAAATCTTTGAAATAACCATCACATATGACTTGCATATTTTAGATATGACTGTCAATTTTTATAGATTATATATATTAATTATATTAAAAATAATTAAGTATATATAGTATAATTTTATATTTATTTTATGAAAAATGTTAAAAAAATACTATTTTACAAATTTTCAAGGGAAAGTTTTTCCGATAATTCACCACAAAAGTTATTCAATCATACTTGTCATCTTATAATCAGTGAAAATATAAATCCTCCCAACTTATATTTTGACAATCTCAACATAATAGAATAGAGTTACGTAGTACATTCATAATAACATATGAATGTATATATTATTGGCAATGTTAAGTAGTACAATCATAACAACATTATGAAAAGATAAATAGTTATTTAGCATTTTCTTGCTCCAAGTATTTGATGCCCTCTACCACATTCAATTTTGAGACACTATTTGTGATATTTTTTTGTACAAATCGACCATCAACCATTTATCTTTTGTACAATCTTTGCATCTTATTTTCATACCCACCATAAAAATTTAGGAGGGTTTTCCTTTGCACCTAATGTAATACACAAAGTGTTAATCAAACTGTATGAAAATTGTTTCTACTCCAAACCTTTTCTAGGTCTCTTATTGTTATTCCTTGACTATATTACAATTTTCCTTTCCCCAAGTGAGTCTTGGATTCAATACGGTTGATATTTTTTATTGAAGCCCGTTGATATCTTTTTAACATTAATAGAAATGAGAGTGCTAGAAAAAATCCAATTTCACAAGTATGGTGATAGTAATTTTATAAATTCTGACAGACCACCTCATAGGTTGAAACTTTCATATTGAACCTGAATGACATCTTCCTATTGTATGTTTTTTTATCCCATATAGCAGGTCCTCCATATCCAAAATAAGTAAATAAATCTTATTGCTACCTACAGGGAAGTAAACACATTTAATTTTTCGTCAACATATCAATTACAACCAATTGAAATAAACAACATTTTAGCTTACGACTAACAATTACCGATTGAGATTGTGGCTTGGATTACACCACCTTTACACGTTGTTGATCCGTTGATGCAAGATCCATTTCAAATAAAAACTCATCAATTCATAATTTATTTATTTCTATTGAAAATGTGAGTATAATGTATTTGAAATAAAAATTAATCGATTCATAATTGATTTCATGTTGTGGCAAACTTAAATGGATAAACATAGTGGTTTATGTGATGATATGGTAAGTACAATATCAATTATTCTTTGTATTATAATTCAAATTTAGTGGCCGTTAAGCTACGCTTATATCATCGAACCACCCTTTTGTGGAGAACAATCCTCAACTATTGATGAGGATTTGCGACTACTAGGCTATGTCATCATTGGATGAACTACACTTAGCTAGAAAACATTTAATGAGGCTAGCCAAGTGTTGCTTTACATATGTATGAGCTAGATCAAATTGTATGTAGTTTTGTTTATGATGATGTTGAAGCCAAAAAAATGTTAATTCAATGTAAGTAGTCAGTATGCAGTAGTGAATCAGTGAAACATTGTAGAAAGTATGCAATTGTAAATAAACCAGATATTGATGAATTCAATGTTTTTAGTCAAACCATTTCTTTATTGAATGTGGATGCATAAAGTCCACTAAGCTCTATATAGTTTGTTTTAAATTGTTATCGTAGCTTACAAATGAATTTCCTTAAACATTTTCTTCGACCCTAAGCCAATAATATAAACTAATGTTTGTTAGTTATCGTTTCCTATAAATTTGTGGGCCTTATAAATAATTTTGTTGTAAAATACACATGGATATCATATCATTTCCTATAAATTTGTGGGCCTCATTGGTTTTCTGCATAATCATTTATTGTCTTATAAATTTGTGGGGCTTATTAGCAGTTTTGTTTGTAAATTCACACAATTAACATACCTAGATCTCGATGGTGTATTCGTGGCATTTGCCGTGCCCGCATCCTTCACATCTCATCCGAATCAGAAAAAAATAACTTTGTTAAAAAAATTGAAAACAATGGAAATTGAAGATAGAGCTCATTAAACATATTTATAAAATGATTGAAAGTAAATCACCATGTTGAATTGGGTACAGTAACATCGCAGTTGAAATGGTTATACATCAAATTTTATAGCTTTGTGGTTGTGTGCATAAACAATAATTGTATACGCAACATATTTAGGTTAAAACCATTAAAAAAATCACTTGTTGAAGTTGTTTCGGAGATGAACCTTTCTTCATATGAGAATAGTAATGTTTTAGAAACATCGCTTGACTATGTGTCTCAAAAATAAAAATGAAAGATAGTTTGGAATCCACCAATGCACGGAGTGCGACACTACCACCATAAAGAACTAGTACTAGAGAATTTATGGAACAACATCGAGTGAACATCTCAACCCAAAAATCATATGATATTTCACAAAGAAAAGGATGGATGTTTCCTTTTAGGATAATTTTACTTGTAGTTACCAATTTTTGTGGCACTTTCTCCATCCAATCCATAGTGACCTATTCTCTATAATCATCATTATTATCGTAGTTGTGCACACAAGATATTGTGTATATAAGACACAAAATTTTGAATATCCTATTGCTATCGTAGAGTCTATAGCATCCATCCATAATTGATACTCCAATGTCTTTAACCTTTTCCATGTATCTTTATCTTGTGTCACTTAATGATTTATAAACTATCTACTTTGGATTTCATTCAAAAACCACAATTCCATTGTTGCCTACTTTCAAATAGAAAATGAAATATGGGCTAGTGATTTAATTGTTTATGCCTTAGAATTGAAATTTTTAAGAGAAAAGAAATAACACACACACATATGCCAAGGATTTTTATTCTGGAAACCTCTAGAGGAGGAAAACCAGTTGGGAAGGGAAAAAAACTCTTTCTTCCCTTTTTGCTTTATTGGCCAATTCAAAATATAAGAGATACAGACTTTACAATAAGTGTGAAAGGAAACTAAAAATGTCTCACACTTCCTCCCAACTACTTGACTACTCTGTTCTCAAACTCTTTCTTCTACAAACTCAATTCAACACTTTAGAACTCTTATATTTACTCCCATGGAGTCTCTTGCTTCTGATGATAAAAACACTCCTTCCAACATGTATTTATATCCTTTCTCATGTCCTCTCATACACTAGAGGATGGGAAAGGTCATAGAGGAGAAGAGACACAAACAACCTTTCCAATTCTGGGACTGTTCATTTCAAATTTTATTTTCTGTCTGAAAGTGATAGGACCACCACCCAATACAGACCGATGGTCATAGGACCACCACTCTGGTTGGGTGGAAGTTACAGGACTGCCACCCTGGTTAGGTAGTGGTTCTGTAACAGCCACTCTACACAAAGTGACAATTTTATTAACATAAAGATAGAAACTCCATTTTGTCATTTTCCTTCTTTGTTGCTAGTTGATTTGATGAAGTAGAGTCATTTTGGATCCCTATGGATCACACCTCCCTTGCTTAGGAGGATTTTGGTCCCACAAAATCTTAGTGGGGGAGTAGATGAGGAAATAATTCCCTCACTTTCTCCTTCGAGTACCACTGGGCCTACCTTGGTGTCTTCCTTTCAGTCCAACTTGCCAAGACTCCTGTGGACCTCTTCTAGTCTCTTTGACATTTTGTGTCATCATTGCATCCTCCTCCAAATCACCTCATGTGTCCAAGAATCAATCCTCAATGGAAGGTAGCAAATTTAGTCCTTCATATTCATCTAGCATGGATGGCTCATATAGGTGCAATTTCTCATAGTTTACTCACGAGTACATCCTCATAAATAACAAAAAATCAAGTTGAAAGGCATTTTCTCCAACCTACTCCAATATGGTGAAGGGTACATATTGTAGTGGCTTGAGATTCCGTGTTTGACCTTGTAATCTTTCCTTACTCAAGTAAAGCCAAAATCTATGTCCAACATGAAACTTATGCTCTCTCCTATGCTTGATCGTGCCTAGCCTTATCTTGGCTTGAAATTTCTAATCATTATTTGAATTTGAGATGGATTTTCCGGATCCTCTTAATGATTTTTTTTCTAGTCACCTTTGTGTCTCGTGTCTCCTCCTCATCCTACTATCCAACTACTATGTCCAAAGGATTTGTAGGTAGATATCCCAAGCATGTTTTAAATAGTGACTTCATAGTGGATGTGTGTACTTCCGGTTATAGGAATGCTTTGAATGTAGGCTAAGGAATCATCCCAAGTCCTTGGGTATTTACTATTATACCCTCGATCAATCGTACTACCAAATTCCTATTCACCACCTATTTTTTTCCATCTATCTATGGATGGAAAGTCATGCTCCTCTCAGTAACAGGTATCTATCTTGTCCCACAAAGTAGTCCAAAACTTCCCCAAGAACCTGGAATCCTGTAAGAAATAATAGAATTTGGAAAGCCAAAATTCACCCATACATTAGTAAAGAAAATATTGGTTGCCTCATGTGCTTTTACTATCTTTTTACATGCCATAAGAATACACATCTTACTAAATATATCAACAACAACATAGAGATAGTTATGGCCATGTTTAGACATAGGTAATCCTCCTACAAAGTCCATAGAAATGTCCTCCCACAAACAAGTAGGTACTGGAAAAGGCATATACAAACCCTCCTTCCTAGTCTTAGGCTTGCTGGTACAACAAAGTTTACATCCACGTATAAATTTTGATACTTCTTCTTACATATTGGGCAAGTAAACACACCTTTACAACTAGGCTAGGGTCTTACCAACACCAAAATTTCCTGCTACTTTCGAGGTATGTGCTTCCCTCATCAATAGAAGTCTTTCTTCTTTGGGCACACAAAGCTTCCCCCATCGGTATAGCAGCTCGTCCTTGAGATAAAAATCTTCAATCCCCATCCTCTCATCCCCTTGGGACTACAACTATTGAAATTTCACCCCAAAGTCTCTATCATGGGCATATGACTCTCCATAATATTCCTTCGTGAAGGGATCAATCTGAGAGATAGTGGCCAAATAAGAAATTTTCTTGTGTAGGTAGCTTAGACAACACGTTTGCCACCAAATTTGTACTACCCTTATTGTATTTGATCACCAGATGGAACTGCTAAAGGAACCCCATCCATTTGTAGTGCCTTTCCTACTATAATTTAGACTGTGCTTGTAAATACTTGGAGAGGTTTGTGGTCAGTGTGCATAATAGTTTCTTTACCCAACAAATAATGCTTCCATTTTTTAATTTCCTAAACTAGTGCATACATTTCCTTATCATATACTTTGAATATCCTTTAACTACTGAAGTAAAATTTTTAGAATGATAGCATACGGGTTTACCTCCCTGAAGCAACACTACACCCATAGCATAATCACTGACATCTGTCTCTACTTCAAAGGGCTGCTGAAAATTAGGAAGAGAAAGTAATGGAGCATGACTAATCTTGTATTTTAATAACTCAAAGGATTTTCTTGTTCCTTACCTCAGTCAAAACCCTTACTCTTTGTGGCCACTGTGTGTAGAGGAGCTACAATCACGAAGAATCCCGAATGAAATTTTGCATGTATTGTATTGTTCCCACAAAAATCCTAGTCTCTATGGCTCTATTGGTGTTGTCCAATTGGTGATGGCTTCCAAATTCTTTGGATCCAATCATATCTCTCCTCCTCCAACCACGTGCCCAAGATAGATAAGTGACTATTTGCAAATTCACGTTTCTTCATATTAAAAAGCAGTTGTTTCTCCCTAAGAACTTGCAAGAATTGCTACAAATGAGTTAGATGTTCCTCCCATGTGGCACTAAAAATAAATATATCATCTAGATAAATAATTACACATGAATCTATGAAATCCCACAATACATGATTCATCAATCTCATAAATGTAGCGGGTGCATTGCATAAAACAAAGCAAAGTATTAACCATTCATACAAACCCTATTTTTTCTTGAAGAAAATCTTCCATATATCCTCCTCCTTCATTCTAACTTGGTGATAACTTGACTTGAGCTCCAACTTCGTGAAGAACTTGGCATGCTAAAGCTGGTCCAAGAGATCATCTATGTGGGGAAGTGGATATCTATTCTTTATGATGATATTGTTCAAAGCGTGGTAGTTGATGTACATCCTCCAAGAACCATCCTTCTTCGGCACCATCACAATAGGCAAACCACATGGTGAGGTGCTCAGACGTATCACACCCTGGTCTAGTAGTTCTTGGAGTTGTTTCTTTACTTTAGTACTCTCTAGTAAGGATTTCCTATACAACCTGATGTTTGGTAGAGGGACTATGACAACAACTTAATCTCATGCTCTACTTCCCTTTTTGTGGTAACTTGAATGGGAGCTTGAAAAGCATCTTAAAAAGACCGAATAATACTATCTAAATCATTTTTCCCTAGTTATAAATCTTAGAAATTTCTACCACATCTTGTTTATCCTTTAACAAAAGTAAACACAAATTATTATGATTTACTTTAATAATTTATTTTTCTTGGTTAACACTCACTATAGTAACACGTGTCCTATGTTGGTGTTCCCGGATGTTGTAGTTGATCCCATTCTTGACCCATATGTATCATTTTTCCTTTCTCATAAATATAGCATCCATGATATACAACCAAGGACTCCCGAAAACACCATCAAAAGCATCAAGTGGAATAACATCAACTTCCAATACATCAATATACTAGGAATTTATCCCAAACTTAATATTACATCTTTTTGTTACTTGAATTTCAACACCCTTCTTCACCTAACCCAAATGATAGGGGTTATGATTCTTGTAAGTCTCAAGACCAAGCTTCTTTACAATTGCTTCAGAAATCAAGTTAAACTGAGAACCGGTATCAACCAAAACATTTACCTTAGTTATCTTGATCTATATTTTGATCTAGAATAGTCTACTCATATCCTCTTCCTGGCTGTCCATGTTGGTGGCCATGCATCCAAGCCTCTTGTCTACATTAGAGTCATCTTTAATTTCTACCTCCTCTTCCATCTTTACAATTGTCATGGACTTATTTGAGTCCTTGGTTTGGTTCTTTGGATGTAAATTTGGATGAAACTTCTAAGATATAGTGTCGGTATGACCATTGATATCAAAAATATTGCAAAAATTCTTAGGATCTTTACAATTATTTAAAGTAGTGGTAGCTTGTTTTCCTTTCCCTTTCCACTTACCTTTGTTACTTATTTTCCCATGTTCTTTCTTCTGCTGATTTGTCAACTGCTTTGCCCTTGGCTCTACTTCTCCTTACTTCTTTTCATCATCTATATAGTATGCCTACACACATGCCTCGTTGAGATATTTGGGATTCATGGAGATGAATTTTCTTTGAAGGTGAGTGTGAAGTCCTCCCAAGTACTTAGTTAGAATATCCTCATCCTCCAAGTCCATGTTTAGCAACATGGCGTGCCTCTCAAACTCGTAGTATAATCTTGCACACTTTGACCATTGCGCTTGTCTAAAATAATGCCTATTAATCATTTTTCAACCTTATGGCCAATAGGATAGAAGTTACCTCTAAGTAATTCTTTAAAATTCTTGCCAAGATTTCAAAATAAGAAATTTATTCTTTTCACAAGTGGCTAGATGGGTTTCCCACCAAACCGTAGCGTGTTCCTCCATTTTGAGATGTAAAAAGGTGATCCTCTATGCCTCAGTGACATTATGGACACTAAAGTAGACTTCTAATTGTTTTAACATTTATCAAGACATTCTGCATCTATTTTTCATTCAAAGCTTTTAATTTCAACTTTTGTCTCAACTTTAAAAGGAGCATGATCAGATTTTACCTTTTCTCTTGCATTTGAAGTCTCTTCTTTATGTTCTTCCCCATATTCTTCCTCATGCTAGCTCTTCCCTATGCCAAATTTTTTAGCTAATCCTCGAACTACTCGAATCCATAGAGTCTTTCTTAATAGAAATTGTCTTCTACAAATCTGCAAGTTCTTATTGTCTTCTAAACATCCTACCCATCAAAGTCTCCAGCATCTCGATTCTATGGACCAAGTTCTCTTCCTCCATTTGTCCCCAAATTCTCTGTTTCCACTTCCTTATATAAATATCTAGATCGCAAGGTAAATCCTCTTTTCCTTTGACCTTTTCACTATTATAAAAATCTAAGAACAAATACCATAGTTATGGATACTTATCACTCGATACCAAAATGATATGTAAACTATCTACTTTGGATTTCATTAAGAAAACCACAATTATATTGCTACCTAATTTCAAATAGAAAATGATATATGAGATAGGGATTGAATGTTTATGCCTTAGAACTGAAATTTGCAAGAGAAAAGAATTAACACACACACATATGCCAAGTATTTTTATCCTAGAAACCTACAGAGGAGGAAAACCAGTTGGGAAGGGAAAAAAATCTTTCTTCCATTTTTGCTTTATTGGCCAATTCAAAATACAAGAGATACAAATGTTATAATAAGTGTGAAAGTAAATTGACAATGTCTCACACTTCCTCCCAACTAATTGACTACTCTGTTCTCCCTCTTTCTCATACAAACTCAATTCCAACACTTTAGAACTCTTATACTTACTCCCATGGAGTCTCGTGCTTCGATGATAAAAAAAATCCTTCCTAAATGTATTCATAGCCTTTATCATGTCATCTGGTGCACTGAAGGATGGGAAAGGTCATGGAGGAGAAGAGACACGGAAAACCTTTCCAATTCAGGGATTGTTCATTTTGAATTTTATTTTCTGCTGAAAGTGATAGGACCCCGCCCAATGAATACCGATGGTCACAAGACCGCCACCCCGGGCCGGGTGATGGTTACAAGACCACCGCCGTGGTTAGGAAGTGGTTATGTAATTTCCGCTCTACATAAAGCAAGTGGTTATGTAATCGCCACTCGCACAGTGGCGATTCTATTAACATAAAGACAAAACTTTCATTTCTTCATTTTCCTTCTTTGTTGCTAGCTGATCTGATGAAGTAGAGTCATTTTGGATCCCTATGGATCATTTAAAATTTTTGAATAACCATTTGGTATTATAACAATAATAATACAATCTAGCACATTGGTTCCAATAACTGTTAGAAGCTCCATTATGACATCAGAAGAAATATTGCTAGCCAAATTGTAAAATCAACGATCACACATTCAACATTGAAAGGATTAGTCGAAGGAATAGCTGATAAAGTTGATGGAAGATGGAATGGATATGCACATTTACAAGAAAAATTGTCTCGTGACTTTCACCCTTGCTGGTATATTTCCTTCCAGTGACATCACATAGTTGTCTAATATTGTCTGAGCCATGACGGGAAGAACTTCTTCCACCTCATGATATTTTTTTGTTTTTCCATTTTTTCCCCAATATGGGAATCAAATTTTCTTTTTCCATTGCTCTCTTCACCCAATAGTATAGACAACTGGTGGTAGTGTGATTCATGCAATTTAAATTTTTTGATTACATTGGATTCACTACAGGATGTCAATACAATATTATTTGGATGCTTATTTCTCAAATAATGTAGAAATTTTTCTCTCATTTTTTTATCTCCTTTTATTCTCTAGCAGTAAGAATCAAATTTCTTTGCTATTACACTAGCCTCAAAAGACCCAGTTGATTTAGTATTCCTTTTCAACCCATGAAATTTTGATTTAGATGGGTTTATCTCCAATTTAGTCAAATATGTTTATCTCAACAAAGTAAAAAACTTGACATGTTTTGGAGGTGAAAGAAAACCTTTTCTATGCAAAAAATGACAAACAAAATATGTTTTATTATTTCTATACAATTTTTGAGTACTATAAATATACCATTTTGAATGACTTCTGCATTTGAACAACTAGTTTTATCAGAATCTATTAGAATCCCCAAATTCCAGCCATATTTTGAACATGAATATGGTCCGCTATTTATGGAGGCATGAATTTCCCATTTCCCAAACAAAGAAACATCCATCTCCATATCTAGAATAAGACACTTATTATTTTCAAAGTCAAAGTGTTATACCTAGACACACAATGCCCCCAAATCAAGAACTTCGAGGATAGAACAATACCAGCTTCCTCGTGATAGTCATCTATAAAAAAAACAACCATAGGTCAATGTGGTAGTTTTCAATGGAATTAAGTTCCATAAACCATTCCTCGTCTCTTTTTATCCAAAAAATACCACCTGCAATGAATGGAATTGTTCTGAATGGAGTGCGAACAATGGAAGACATTTTACTTATATTTAGAGTAAAATACATTAATAATTAGGTCGTTTAATTTTAAAGTGTTTTTCTCACATTGTCTATTAAGGAATTTAAATGGTACCCTAATGTACATTAATTTATAGAGTTCTTTACTATATATATCATAACAGAGTAATTAAATTAATTGTTACCGATTGCTAAGCTTCGATAGGACATATTATATATCGTTTAACTAGTTATAATAATTCATATTTTGTAGATCAAATAAATAATAACAATTTTTTTTTCTAAAAGTCTGAAATCGAATGATGATATATTGAAAGATATGAAATCATTTACACCTTTTGAAAGTATTACATATGATCCGGACAAGCCATAAAATTATATAGATGGCATGATAGAACGCTAAAAATACACACTTTAGTGGCGAGATAGACTTCTAGTCAACATATAAAAGAACAACCTAAAACAATTTTTAAGCCATTTACACATTTTTAATGATAAACCATAGAGGAAATTAAGATGTAATATTTGGTATTTCAAGAGAGTTTGCGGTAGCTTGGGATTTTTTGTTTTACAAGACTATGTGATTTATGTGTATATCGGTCATACTGTAGTAGTGAGGATTAGATGCCTGTAAGAAGACTAATGAACATGTTTAAAGGATAGTGGTTGAAAGATCTAATGTTTGGTATTTTGAGGAGAGTATTTGAGAAACAAATCACATTAATGGAGTTAGTGATATCTCATCATTTTTTGTTATATAAGACAATGTGAAATATATGTATATCGGACATACTTTATTCATTATGTCTAAATGTATATAACTAATCTAAGTATGATATTTTAAGCGTAGCGCTCGGTGGGAAATTCCACAACAAGATATAAAAACAAATGGGAAGGATTACACTTTTCCTAAACGTATGTATGGCCATCTTCACAATGTTTTGTATCGGAAAAATTATTTACCTAATGCTTAGTTTCATTACTTATCGAAAGTAACAACACATCGATGATACTTTCAACAGTTTCTTTTATTGAAAATTGTGATAAAATAATAAATCGCAAACTAGCTGAGCAACCACGAGGCTCCTACCATTACGGTCATTGTAAACACTATCTGTAAAACTTTGGATTGCTAGTGTTTTTCATTGATTATAATTATATCATGTTGGCTGGAATGTACTTTCGGTGAAAGACAATAACTAAACTACATACAAGATAGAGGATCAAGCCTTACATACTTCCCATAAGGTATATTATTTGAAACACATAATTCACTTTGGATCTTATGGGGAAAATGCTTAGAAATGCTAATAATTTTTTCCTTATCGAAAGTAAGGGCATAGTGGATGCTAGGTTCAACAATTTAATAATTTAAAAATAACGATAAAATAAAAGATCATGCTCTAGTTTAGCGGTCTCTAAGATCTCATCATGCTTGCTTCGATTACTGAAAACCTGTGATCAATATTGTGTTTATAGTTCATCTGATTGTAGTGAAATCTCACTAGAATGGAATTGTAGATGGTCTTACATCAGCCTTAAACCTCAAAACTACGTAATCTAAGTTGACTCCTCTACATCAACTTCCAGTAGAACCCTCTTTCCCTCAACATAGCCATCATAGATTCGGGCCATTCTCTAACTTGCCAAACCCCAACCTTGTTACATCCTTTGCACCACCACTTATGAGAATGTTTTTCAATGAGTTAATCCTCATGCCCCAAATTCATAGGAAAAAGCTTTGTCTTGTAAAGTGAAAATAAATTATTACAAACCTTAGCTAGTAAATATCTTACTAGACATTACTTCTTATTTTGGTTTAATGCTTCCAGATGATATTTATAGTCTAACA
>CM031238.1:541474895-541573203 GCA_018340775.1 Taxus wallichiana var. yunnanensis
CACTTAAAACTTTAAATATTAGAGTCCCTTTTATATGTAGGGTGAGCAAAGTTACATTATATTTCTAAAGTATCTTTAGTCATATTAAAAAGTGCAACCCCCTCAATGCAAAGTTATAACATTGAGGAGAGGGAGGTGTTGTATGAGAAGAGTGAGAGAGAGAAAGAAGAGGAAGAAGAAGAGGAAATTCCATCGTAGAAGAAGTGCTGACAATCCTCGTGATGGAAAGCTTCACGATGTGACGTGAAGTTCTAAATGTGTCCCATTTTGCCAAACTTCCCTTTGAGTGAGACTTAGAATTTTTAGTAAATTCCTAGGATGAGATAGTTACTATTTTAGTAAGGGGATGATTCTTGCTTCTTCTTAACCATGGGCTTTGATGTAATGAACTCCCCTTATTTGATCATGTACACCTTTACCCTTGCATCCTTCCCACTTCTTAGGAGTGACTTACTTTTTCTAGTAAGCACCCATATACAGGACTTACTATTTTTAGTAAGTGGTCATTTCACACTATTTTCTACTCACAGATGCTTATTCTATCTTCCTCATGATCTTTAATGCATGTTTCCTTTGTCTCGACTTTCTTATGATGATGACTTTCCGAACATAGTAAGTCTATATAGAAAACTTTTACTATTTTTATAAAGTGTGTTTCAAAGTGTACTTGATTTGAGATGGAACATAATTTTTTGGACTCATCTTGTTGTTACGATCACACCCTCTAATTTCACATAGTTTTTCCATCTAGAATGATTGGAAATAATTTTTGAAATTTTGACACAATGTAGTGGCTTCGGCAATGGAGCTACCATGGCGGCCATTAATGGAGCTTGAATATGGTTTTTTTCTCCATTTGAGATGAAAACAACTCCATTGTGATAGGTTTTTCATTTGGAGCTCATGTGCAAGTTTTTAGCTCACTCCTATTGCTGGAATGATGGGAAATCTGTGAATGTGAGCCGGTGCATGAAGTGGGATTTTTGTTGGAGAAAATTATTACTTCGGACACCATTAGACATCTTATTTGTTTCATCTTCATTTCCTTGAAAATGTGAAATTCTGCAAAAGATGGCATCTTGATCCGAATTGTACTTTGTAAGATATGATGAGTTTTTGATCGGTGGCTTTATAGTTATCCAGGTGAAAAATCTCCATTTTCTCTTCATTCTTCATCATTCCACTCCATTTTTCTCTAAGGCCTACATATTTTCTATGTATTCATGATGTGGAGAGTTTGGTGATCATGATGAATCTGGTTCAGATCAGCAATGGTGGACCGGGTGTCTGGACAAGCAAGAACATGGCCATGACATGGAGAGAAGTTGTGAAGGAGAAATGAGGGGAAAGAAATGGCTAAGTGCCGGATTTATAAATTTTCAAAACATGCACATGGAGGTTCTGGACATATTTTTGTGTCCTTGATGTCCCTAACCTTAGGGACATGAGGGACATCAATTTCCATGGTGGTTAAGGTGATGCCATGTGTCCTCTATCCGATGGTAGGGGATTTGCTTGAAAAATGCACCTAGGGGCTGAAAGTCGGTCACGTAGGTGTCTAAATGACTCCTTATTGGGGATGGGAATATTTTTCCATGTCTGATGTCCCCACCTTAGAGACATAAGAGACATCGGTTTCCTGACGGTGGTCTCAGGAGGTGACATGTGGCACCCGATCCGACGACAGGGAATGCATGCTCCAAAAATGCACCTAGGAGCTGAATTGTCAAGTCTAGAGGTCACATGAGGGTCTAAGAGGTCATATGGTGGCTGAGATAATTTTTCAAGGGCTGATGTACCTAACCTCGGGATGTCGGGACATGAAAACCTCGTTTAGGCTTAGTCTTGACACATGTCATCCGAAAATGACTAAGTCTTGAACTTCCTTTGAGAGGGAAACATAGAAAGAAGATAACTCGAGGCTCCAAGTGGAATTTATGGTGAAATTTTATATGATCCTAACTTTAAATTTCCTTTTTAATCCAATGGTGGGGGTCTTATGTCTTGATTGATCAAGCCGATCCTTGAAAGAGTGGAGTTTTTTTTATTCGAGACTCCACTTGTGACTTGATAAAAGCGCACGCCAATCCTATGTGCCAAGGTGTTGTGAAAAATATTATTTCACCATAATGTATGTATTTAAATATTATTTCTGGTGATGTTTTTTTTACTTCTAACTCCATCCGGATCTCCGGAATCTTCTTTTTGAAGTCAAATGCTAGTTGTTTTAGACCTGTGTACTACCTAGGCTTGTGAACCCTAATTTTTCTCAAAATGCACCAAGTTTCTCAAAACTTCCCAAAATATTCCAAAACAATTTCCATGATGTTTTAAGGTCTTAAATTCACCTCCATGTTGAATATTACCCTTTACTGTTCCACTCCCGGGGTGGTTTGAGTCCTCTGGGAAGGGCGATTGATAGCCCTTCCCAATCACTTATCAAAAAGATAACATCTTTTCAGAACTCCTAAAATCACAGGGAATGAATAGACTTTCCTAAATCACCTATGGGAATTTTTTTACATAAAATAGGGGGTGAGCGACATGAAACATGAAAATTTTGGCACAAGGGTATAGTTGTACGTGCTTGAAATTGTACATTTTCTTGTTGCACAATTACACGAAAACATAAGACTTAGCGTGCATACTTGTTAGTGTAGGTTATTATTTAGCCTTTTATTTATTTATCGGGATAATTCTTACACTTGTGTTATCCCTACACTTGTTTTTAAAACTTGCTTAGGTGTACTAGTTGTGTGGATTTAGCTTACTAGTTGTGTTAAGTTAGCTTCTTAGTTATGTTGAGTTAGCGTACTAGTCTTTTTGGAGTTAACTTAACTACCAATATCGGTTAGTGGGAGTTATTCACCACTAATTTAGGTAGTAGTTGCACTTCCCTCCTCCTATATGTACATCTTTTTATTGAATAATCAAATTCATTCTATTGTAATGTATTGAGCATTATGGATTATGATGGATTTCCATATATGATATTTTAGCTCTTATGTTTTGTAAATCTAATGTGGTGTGTTATTATCATCTAAGATCATGGCTTGGAATAATCTTCTTATTGTTCCTTTCATGGTATCAGAGCTATAGATGATGTAGACATCCATCTGTAAGTTTTTCTTTGTAAGTAAGAGTTTATTTTTTTCATGTATTCGAATTTGTTAGCACTTTTTTGTAGCATGCATTTTAATGCAAAACAAAGTGTGCCATTAGATTTGGAAGGTTCCAAAACCATAGAATCGATTGTAAACTCGACTATATTTTAAGATAGTCAAATCTGGATGTAGACCTATACCTATGGGTGCATTCTTTTACCCTCTGGGTATTTTGGTTGGATGCGATGATTTTATCCACTTGGATGCGCATCTATACCCTTTGGGTACACTCTTTATCCATTGGATATAAGCATGTACCTTTTGGATGAATTCTTTTACCCTTTGAATATTTCGCTTTTAGATGTAGTCTTTTATCCACTTTAGACACGACATGTACCCTCTGGGTGCATTCTTTTTTATCCATTGGATATAAGTGTGTACCTTCTAGATGCATTATTTTACTCTCTGTGGATATTTTTGTTTTGGATGCATTCTTTTTATCCATCGGACGAGATCGGTACCACATGGGTGCATTCTTTTATCCATTGGATATTGACGTGTACCCTCTGGATGAAATGATTTACCCTCTGGACATTTTAGGTTTTAGGCATAGGATTTTATCCTTTGGTCGCAAGCATGTATCGTGTGGATGCACTCTTTTACCCTTTGGACCTTTGGGTGTCACGTGTACCTTTTAAAATAGATCAGCATTAAAAATATTATTTTAATAGCAAAACCTTCTAGAGCTCATAAAACTTGATCTATAGCTTGGATTAAGGTGATATTTTTTTTTCTCAAATTGTGTATTTTTTTAGATCTACGCATTAGTGATATTTTTATACACATATTTCAAATGTAAAATACTTATTACTATTGTAATATTTACATGCACTCAATTATAAAGTGCCAAATTTGGGAGGGTGTTTTGATCACTTGTTGACGCATTTCGTGTTGGAGTTCAGACATCCTAAACTTTTGGTATTGCATTCTTGTATCTATGGGTGTATACATTTATATCTCTCTTGTTTGTTGAGATATTTTAGATCTATATTTTGACACTTTTTTTTTTGGCATGTTGACAATCTCTCTTATGGGGGAGCTGTTCAGTGGAGCCCAAGGTGTTAGTTTGTCGGTTGTTCAAGTAGTTCATTTTGGACAACTCATATAGATCCTTGGTGTCACTCTACCCATTCTGAGTATTGGAGGGTGTGGTGTTGATACTTCTTCTTGGGTTTCATGTCCTTGCCTTATTACCTTGGATTTTCTTGGATTATGGCACTCCTATTTATTGGATCTCATGTTTTCCTTGTTGCCTTGGTTGTTCTTGGATCATGGCACACCTATTTGTGATTGATCAAATTATGTTTGATGTTTTTTTCACTTTTGACATCACTCCATTGACAGTCTTTTGCATGGATCTATTCTTGTGAAGTCTAGTGTGAGCTTATTTTGAGTTCATGATCGAGTAGTGATGGATTGGAGACCAAGTGCACACCACACTTCTTCAACATTGTATGATTTTTTGGAGCCGAGCTTATGAGGATATCTTACAGTAGGATTTTTCCTCTCTACTTTGTTATTACTAGTTTTGGGTACCTTGCGGTGTCCAATTTTCCTAGTTATTGTACATGGGTACCTCATCAAGCCTTGTTGTCGGGACCCACCTTCTTTTTTCCCACCTAAGCTATGCTTACAAGAGGGTGTTAGTGTAGGTTATTATTTATCCTTTTATTTATTTTATCGGGATAATTCTTACACTTGTGTCGGGTCTACACTTGTTGGGTTAGCTTGCTTACGTGTACTAGTTGTGTGGAGTTAGCTTACTAGTTGTGTGGAGCTATCTCACGATACCATAAAAGGAACAAAAATAATATTGTTCCAAGCCACGATCTCGGATGATAATAGCACACCATATTATATTCAAAAAATAGAAGAGCTAAAATATCATATATGGAAATCCATCATAATTCATAATGCTCCAATACATTACAATACAATGACTTGAATTATTCAATAAGAAAAATGTACATATAGAAGGAGGGAAGTGCAACTACTACCTAAATCGGTGGTGAAAGAACTCCCACTAAGCGATATTGTTAGTTAAGTTAACTCGATAAGACTAGTAAGCTAACTCCTCATACTTAAGAAGCTAACTCAACACAACTAAGTAAGATAACTCCACACAACTAGTAAACCTACGTAAGCTAACCCAATAAGTCTAGGGATAACACAAGTGTAAGAATTATCCTAATAAATAAATAAAAAGATAAATAATAACCTAAACTAAAAATAATCACTATGGAGAGGTGAACCCTTGCGTTAGAGGCGGCATGAGGAAGTTTTGGTGAGTCAAAAGGTGAAAGAGAAGGTGAAGATGGTGGATACCATATCTCATTATACCGAGATCCTTGTCTCGGTAAAAGACTGCAGTGCACATGGCTGAAGTTTTGTATAAAAACCACGGTGACAAGGATCGAGTAGCTATTATTTTAGGTAGCTACCCAAGAGGCATACACGAAGGATTTTCGGGGATAAGAACAAGGGTTAGAGGGAAGAGAGAGACATGATAAGCACGAAAGAAGAAAAAAAAGTCTCGAGGCTATCGAAACATTAAGGGTTTTGATAAAAAATGAGGTTGAAGAATTAGACCCCAGTTACTAAAATGATGGACGATTGAGAAAGCTTAAAGTAGATGGAAAACACTATGGATACAGACCAAGGCTAAGGGTGAATAATTGACATACGATGAAGTCGATTGGCACTAATATG
This sequence comes from Taxus wallichiana var. yunnanensis, assembly GCA_018340775.1. NCBI lineage: Eukaryota > Viridiplantae > Streptophyta > Pinopsida > Cupressales > Taxaceae > Taxus > Taxus wallichiana. The sequence goes on from CM031238.1 coordinate 541,480,769, forward strand.
GGATATGATGTAACAGTACAGTGAGATTGATGCCCGAATAATATTGAGGTCATCAGTGACAAAGGAAATCCCTATACTTGTATAGTGAAGAGTAAAGATCAGTCCTTCTATTCTTCCATTATTTATTCACATAATAGATTATTTCATCCCTCCTATTCTTTATTCTTTAGTGAAAGAGAAGAGTGTTTCCAAGGACGTATAATACATGTAGAGTGGGTTAATTTTGTGCCCTAAATTGACTATGTTCTAAGGTATAAGGTGTGCACATGCAAGACAAGCAAGAGGAATACGCTCAGGGAAAAGAATGCAAGGAAAGGGTTTAAGATGGAACTAGGGTGCACGTGAAAGTAGAACAAGGGTTTTAGGACTTAGCCAAATTTCAAAGGTGGTATCACAAGAGAAATGAGTGAGGACCTGAGTAGGTGTGAGGAATGGATAAGGTGCCATCCTAGAGACTTGGAGGTCAAGAAAATATTAGTCAATGTAGGGAATATACCAAGGGAGATAATTACGCTTAATGGAGGACTTTACTGAAGATAGCAAAAACACTTGACTATGAAGGACCACACTTCCACTTGGCATGTGATCTACTCATGAGAGAAGCTATAACGGTGTATCCGATTCTATTTAAAGAAATTATTAGTTCTAAGATAGAGAGAGGATAAAGGAGGCAAAAAAGTGCTATAAGAATGCTTGGTGATGCTAGGGATTATAGTTCTTAGTGCTAGGAAATATGGGAAAGAATGTTAGGCATATATGTATGTGCTCGGAACTTGTAGCAACAGGGGTTGTAATGTGGAAAAAATAGCTAGGATCTCTATTTAAGGTAGTTTTGTATGGCTAGATCTATATTCCTTGATGGATATGATCTAAGATGAACTCTTTGTGATGTAATGTGGCTCTTCTGTGGATGTTTATAAATCGATATTTGAATCTATGTTATGGATATTTGTGTTTATGTGTATAACCCTTATGTTATTCATGTTATTATGGATTAGATCTAATTATTTTGTGCTATTTACAATGCTTATTTGCATTTATGATGTACCCGTGCTTGATATGATGTTTATAATTTTTTGTTTCTAAGTAAATAAATGCATTTCTAATTCTGCTGACCCATCCTCCATTAATGGCGGATCATTCTCATGAAGCTCACATAAAGGAGGGGCTTAATTCTGTGCATGCCTCGGGTGAGTGCCTAACATACACTAGGTGATAGGCCAACATGTTTTAGTAGAAAGAAGGTATATGAAGAAATTAATACACATGACCGGAGTCTTGGTTCCTCCCGAGTGACCAATACCGGTTACTCAACCGTGTTGGTTCACCTTGTGTAAACCAATAAACCTCAAATGCATGCCTTTATGAAGCAATTCAGCTCCATAACCTAACAATCTCCCACTTGGAGATAAATTTCTCAACTTGTACATGTAATTTTACATCACCGTCCTCTACATACCATGAATACCATCTATTCTTTACATAAAAAATTATCTCAAATGAAATTAGAAAGATTAAACCATCTTCTAAACCAAGAAGATAACAAACTCGTGAACTTTACCATATACCCACAAAGATACTAATGATTCATGATACATGGGCTATCCATATATCAAGCTCCCATTAAATAATAACACCAAGCCTCTCATGCATGACAAGCCACCATGACTAACACACCTACAAGAGCTACCACTCAAGCTGAAGTACTGATCTTCAATCACAACCATAACCATACCTATAAAACTAACCATGTTTACTAGCCATCTATCCATGTCTCCATCCACGACCACCAATACAACTGACCAAAGACAACTCAAATTGGAATATGCCTAAGTAAAATAAGATATTGGGCAAAAGACAACCCAAAATGAGTTCTACATACATCTAGTGGGTAATTACTCCACAACACACCGCATAAATCAAAGAATCCAACACCGTATTCTGTAAATCCAAACCTGCATAAACAACTTACATTTCCAAGACAACCATCTATAGAAAACATATCTATCATGGATTAACATAGTAAGAGGAAATTCAAACATCTCCTACTCATGCTCAAGGGCATCTAAACCATGCTCATAGGAATTCATGTGCAAAACTAACATTTGCATCATTATAGACTCACAAAATAGAATCTATCCACATGTACAAAACTCACCATGTATATCCATCCATATCTACGGAGAATCTTTAGAAGCTCCAAGTCAGCCACCAACTAACTCGAAATCCACTCGTGAATCCTTTGTTAATAAATGTATATATGAATAACCCTACTTAACCATACTACTATAATAATTAGTGAAAATACCGAGTAACTAATGTCATCAATCATCTTGCACACTTTTGCAAGACGAAAGAAAACAAGGTCAACATCAATAAACGTCAGAATACACACTATTGTCACACCCATAACTTGAAAACCCATGGTAGATCCCCGCGATTACTAGTCAAATGTAACAAATATATTTTCATTCTTTCACCCTTGAACTCTAAAAGGTCTCTCTCTCTCTCTCTCTCTCTCTTAAACCCGGATGAACAACCATCAAATTCCATCCCATAAGGATATATAGGAACCACAAAATAAAACTAGAAGTGACGTCAACATGCACTAAACAAAAAATACCTATAAAACCATGGCTTGTCCTCTCCAAACAACTTGTGCCTCATGCCACTCTGAATAGTAGCATCCTCCTCTCACTTCGCACATGCATATGTGTCCAACCTACAATGCAAACAACCATGGATTTCTCCCACTCAACATGAACTCCCTGCACTGCCTCTAATGATCAAGCTCAAAAGCTCCAATATATATATATATATATATATATATATACATATATAAACACACACACACACATCAATGAGAAATAAAACATATGAAAGAAAATATAAAACTGATTCCCTTCTTATCAAAGAATACTTCTACATCATAGAAGTTTGGACTTCTTGTGAAGTAGGTTGAACCACCTTATTTTCATCCATATGTACTCAACATCTCTCGTTACCTACAACTGTGTCTAAACATGAATTTTCATTGAGGATCTCATCCTTAGAATAGATACCCTTGTCCTTAAGATTCCAACACATTCTAGAAATTAAAATAAAAATCACCAAATATCCATGGTGCATATTTTACTCATGCACACAATCCAAACATAATACCGATTGCTTCCGAATGCACAAAATAAAACATGAGCCAAATAGAGATACACGAATTCAACCCAAGTCTCACTAGACTCCCAAGCCAACTCTGTCCTCTTTCTGATTCAAACATTGAAGTGATCTACTCCATTTCCTCCTGTACACTCATAAGAAACCTAATCCTCCAAAATGGACACTAAAACCATCTATGCCCTCTTTGGATACAAAAAACCTAGTAAAAACTCACTATCATAGAGACTAACGACGGTCGGTGACCAATACAACTTCTTTTGTGACCAACGTCAATTCACTAACCGACATCGGTCTTCCTGGAATGATCACAATGCCAAAAATTGGCATAGTACACCAAACTAGGTGCCTACTTTGACCAAAGCCGATAGTTGTGTTGAGCTAGTCATTTCAAGAAGCACCCAAATCTTGTACAAAAACTTAACAACAACAATACATGCAAATAAATTGCACCAAGATGAAACACATCACCTTACCAACACCAAGACACTTACCTGCATCTTCAACCAAAGTACTTTCCTCTCGATGGAAGCCTCGTGCTTTGTTACGTGCTATTATATTCAACCTCTCTAAAAAGTCCCATGCATCTAACTTCTTACACGAGGATGCATAAGCTGCTCCTCTCTATTTTATACTCGGATATGCAATCCCAAACATGTATGCAACCAAAATATACAAGCACTATAATACCAAGATAAAACCCTACCTCTATAATCCGGATCTGCAATCCGACCAACATGTTTGTGCCTCAGAACCAGGGATACCTCAAAACACAAGACACATTCACTACATCTTCTCAATTTCTTCAGATCCACAATTTTACTGTTTAAACAGGTCACCATGGGTCATCAACACTAGTTTCTACTTGACCAACCATGGTCACCCTCTAACCGATCATGGTCACCACCCGACATCAGTTATGGAAGTACCGACATGGGTGTATACCATACTAACTCCGATCACTATCTTTCCAGAAACCTTATATTTCCATCTCCCACAAAATTTTAAATCTCTTCCTATGATTTACATATTAGGAAAAACAAACCCTTCTCTCATATGCCTGTCAGTAAACCACTGATGAAACCATGAAGCAAAACCTTGCTCTAAAAACTAAAACCTTTCTCTCGATACCTGAGTTTTGGTATTAGATAAAATATTAAACCAAGATTTGATACCGGTTGTTGGGAATACCACACAGAAAGGTGCTATGATTCAACAACACACTAAATCATGCGAATATTGATTCAATACAATTTCCCCAAAATCTATAATAGTGGAAGTATAAAATAGAATAATCCAAATCAAAAAATGTACACACACATAACACAACATGTACCATTTTTAAAAAATGTGGGTTATGTCTACCAAAGATAGAGATCTAAATATATATAATAAACAAGAGTACAAATTGACTCTTCCATATAAGTACAATGCATCTTTCCAAGAGTATCTCCTCCTCTCATCCAAATCTATAAATGGATTTTAATGAGTGCACTACAACCGTGCCTCCACAAAACACTAGATCTCACATACCGAGGGAACTACTACATCTCCCACTGTGTAGCCAAGATCTCCCGTGAATATGCAAACAAGACCTCTCATAAGGGTCTACCAATGTGCAACCATATATATGTACACCAAGAAGTAAGTCTCTCCTCCATCTCACTGCATCAACTTGTGCATACAAGAAGACTTCCTCTACAATATCTAGATACTATCTATACCCACAAGCTCTCCTCTGAGCTACAATACTAGATCTACAATGGACCAACAATATAACATGATCTCATGGATCTACAATACAAGATCTCACAACAACTTGTGGATCTACAAGATGAAAGACTATGTGCTTTGCATACTATGCAAGCCATTACATTGAGACAAGACAATACAAAGGAAATACAGTAGAAGACATAACACTCTTCTCACCATTCAGATGTACCTACTATTTCCTTCTGTCCAACTTCTCTCCATTGAAGCTTTGTCTTCATGCAACCTTTTTCTTCTTTTTCTTCTTCTTCATCTTCAACGAGAAGAATTAAAATTCTCCATCAATCCTTATATTCTAACCCTATTTTTCTATCTTATATAATCTTATACAAATTTAGGGAACCTTAGCTATGCATTTAGAACCATCCGATCATTTTTACAATCAACTACATATCAAATTCTGTGTCTAAAATAAAAAAACATAAATTCACATGTAATGGTGCTAGTTCCATGGTGGTGTCGGTTCCTGGTGATGGAAGTTCACTGACTAGTTCCGATTCCTCCTAGGTGATAGATTTCGGTTACCTAATTAGTACCAAGATTACTTTGTAAACCCGTAAACCTCAAATGCATTCCTTTGTGAAGCAATTCAGCCCCACAACCTAACACAATACCTTATGTTAAGGACATTCTCGATGTCACTAGTTGTCTTTGCTCTTGACTAGTATAACACCATACGTTAACACTCTCTCTATTCATTTGTGTATTTATTTCAACTATTATTAGAACATTTCTCTATCAACATCACCTATAAAATATCCATAACTGATAGGTATCCATCAAATAATTTGAAGAAAAATCTAACCTCTAATTTCATCACTTGTTAGCGTGGGATAATTAATCAAGTATCTTTCTCTCTACTATAAAATGAACTAATTTATTTTTCACTTGATCTTGCATAAAGCACATATCTTTCATTCTTTAGATCCAATCATTTTAGACATTTGAGGAATCCTTTACCATTGATGAATTTTTTTCTCCGGTTGTTAAAATGACTTCTATTAGGACTATTCTTGGTTTAGTTACGGTAGAAGACTGCACTTAGAAACAGATTGGATGTGAATACTTTGCATTCCTTCATTGTGAGTTGGAGGAGGAATTGTACATGCAATAGCCATAGGGTTATGAGGTCAAAGGGAAGGAGAGGTTAGTGTGCAAATTGAAGAAGAGCTTGTATGGCCTGAAATAAGCTCCATGGCAGTGGTACATGAAGTTTGATAGTTTTATGCAGGAGTAGGGTTACTCCAGGTGTCACTTAGACCATTGCATGTACATCAAGAAGTTTCTTGATGGTAGTTATATTATTCTATGCCTGTATGTAGATGATATGCTTGTTGCAGGGAAGAACATGCAGGAAATAAAGGTACTCAAGAAGCAACTAGGTGACTCCTTTCTTTATGAAGGATTTGGGGGCGAAAAATAAATCCTTGGTATGAGAATAAATCGAACAAGAAGGAGAGGAAGCTGGTATTATCCCAAGAAGAGTACATAAATAAGGTCTTGGAGAGGTTTAGTATGCGGATGCTAAAAACCGGTTGGTGCTCCTTTGGCGAGTCACTTTAAATTATCAAAGGAGAAAAGTACGAGGCATCGAGGAGGATAGTATCCAGGATGTCAGGGTATCGTACTCATCAAAATTTGGTAGCTTGATGTATGCTATGGTATGCACTAGGCCTGACATTGCCCATGCAGTGGGAGCAGTGAGTAGGTTTATGAGTTATCCAGGTAGAGAACAACGTAGGCGATAAAGTGGATCCTTGATTTGAGAGGGGTATGGGATAGCATTGTGTTTGGTGGATTAGAAACTACATTACGTGGATATGTATATTTGGACATGGTAGAAGATTTGGACATCGGGAGGAGCACAACGGGTTATGTATTTATAGTTGGTGATACATCGATGAGTTGGATTTCACGGTTACAAGGTTGTGGCTTTGCTCAACCCACGGAGAAATTTGAGTATGCACGCCACGGAGAAAACAAGGAGATTATTTGGCTACAATCTGTTGCTTTGATGAGTTAGGTCATAAGTAGGAAGTTGGGAGACTACACAGTGATAGTCAGAGAACTATTCATTTAGTGAAGAACTCTACTTTCCACTCTAGGATGAAGCACATTCAGCTGAGATATCATTTCATCAGGAAAACTTAAGAAGAAGATAAGTTAAAGCTGGAAAATATTCATACAGTTAGAATCCTATGGATATGATGACCAAGGCGAGTCCTGAGGAGAAATTGAAGTTGTGTTCAACTTTGATTGGCCTTTCATGGTTGATAATGAAGGGTTAAGAACTTTTCTCGGTGGAAACAGTCTCCAAGTGGGAGATTGGTGGGGTTTGGAGCCTATTTTTGGTCTTCTTAAATCGGTGTTAAAGTAGTGGAGCTCAAATGGTTAAGTTTGGAGACTTCGGGTGCATTCTGCAGTCATCGATGTGACATTGTTGCATGCGTTCTTGTTAACATGTTGTTAACCGGTTGTCAATGTCGGGATTGTTTTTCCAGCCATGGGAAGTTGAAAGATCATGAATTTCAATCTTCTAGGGTTGGCTTTATGGATTCTTAAAAGGATTGTGTTAGTGCAGATTCACAAAGCACGGATGCTTACCAAATTTCTAGTATGATATTTGGACATTTAATGTGTTTGCACAACATTGAATCTTTTCCCCAAGTGTGGGACTTATAAAAATGGGAAAATAATCTCTAGATTAGAGGTTGGTTCCTCAACTCCTCTGATTAGATGTATTTCTTGCAAATTACGAGGTTTAAACTCAAAATCCTATTCTAAACTCTAAGGACAGGAGATAGAGAATGCAAAAGAAATAAAACTAATACTAACAAGGTGATACACCAAAGGAGTGGTGAACATTTACTTCTATAAATTGACATAGATTACAGAAATGCAACAAAAAATCATGCAAAAATTGATAAAATGTAATGAAAGATCGGAAATGAAGCAAACAACACAAACAAAGGACTGAAACTCATTCCACAGGCTTGCATTGTCATTTTCAATGTCAAAAATACATGCATTACAATAGCGAAAAGGCATAAAACAGTTGCGATCCTGGAAGAGTCGATATTCCACAAAATAACTTTTCAAGATGAAAGAGGGAGCTGCAAAACATAAAAATGTCCAACCCTTACAAAATGAACCGAATTTGGCTTTTAACAATGAAAAATGAAAGCCAAGGAGAAGAAGCGCGAGAAAATGTGAATGGATGTCTCAACCACCAACCAAATTACATTAAAATAGCATGGGTTCCATTGTAAGATCATTCCTGATGTTTTTGACCATCTTTGGAGAGAATGAGACCCATACTTTATTAAAAATGGTGGTTGAAATGTTACATTCTGTTCATCTCCACATGCGAGAGGCATTTTTTATTTCTCTCTCCAACCTCCACTAAAACACAAAATTGATCCCTCCATTATGTAGATAATTTTATCATCTTTCCAATGATACCAAGAACGTGAAAATCTGAGATCGGGATCAAAATTTATGCCCTTCTAAAGATTTAGGGAAAACTAGGGCAAAATTGAATTGGCGGGCCAAAAATTCAAAATTTCCCTCTTTTTTGACTTTGGGAAAATTTCCCCAAAAATCTCCTCCACCCGAAGCTCTGAGGACACGTGGCAAGTTTTGATTGGTCACGGGCCTTCCCTTACCTTTTTACACCTTTTTGGTCTTTGGAAAATTTTCTAAAAATTCTCTACTGGCCCGAAGCTCCGATGCCACATGTCACCTTCCGATTGGTTGGCAGGCCATCACTTCCATATTTTCCATCGCTGTCAACCGCTTCCCGGGTTGGAAATGTGGTGCCTTCTCATTAGGCGTGGGATTGAGCTCTAAATTTCCTTCTGCAGACCTACCTTAAGATTTTTTTCCAGCCACATGTACACATGGCAGCTTCGGTTGGCGTGGGCCATCGTGGGCGGGCTTTCATTCCATATTTTCCCTATTTTGGTGAAAAGGAAAATTTCCCTCCGCGCCTCTACATCCCGACGCTCCGAGGACATGTGGCACATTTTGATTGGCTAGAAATCCTTCACTCCAAAATTTTCTTTGAGCACCCCGCTAATTTTTGATGAAAATTTTCTAAGTTGTCTCTGTCGCCACCTTTCCAAAGACCGATGTGGCATCTTCTCATTGGTTGGCGGGCCTCCCATGGGAAAAATTCCCGCCAAAACTCCAAAGAGCCATAACTTAAAAAATACAAGGAGTTATAAGGAAAACTTTACCATTCTCGGAAAGTTGAGAAGATGCTCTATCCAATGAAACCATTTTCGAAGGTTTTGAGTGCCTGAAAGATAAAAAATTATGACTGAGACACAAGGAAGGAAGGAATGAAGGGAGTTAGCCAAAAAGTAAATAAGGGGCTTATTTTAGATAAAAAATTTAGTGACTCGGAGGGGTCATCTACCTACCTGGATGAAGTTACCACATTACTCAAGCAATCCATTGGGCATGGAGTCATCAAATTCTCTGCTTGGTACCCCAACCGATTAGAAAATTACAAGGAGGAAGATTGTGAGAATATAATCATCACCTAATCATGAACATGTCTTATGCAAAACTATATGTTTGGGACAACAAGCTTGTGCCAAAGCACTTAGGGAAAGAAAAAAACTATGCTATAATAAGAAAATGTGCACAAGAACTTGGAGGAATGGAAATCTAAGCTCATATATACAAGGTGGAGAATTTCCCTCTAGTAATGCAATGCTTTAGATGGATTCCATTAACTGGAATCTGCAATTCTTCACCATCCAATGTAGACAATTGGAAGGCATTGCTATTCTTACACTTTGTGACCATGTAGGGCCACTCCAAATGGCATCTAAATTTGAATGCCTTCCCAAAGCTTTGCTCGGTCTGCATCCCATTTCAAAACTAGATCTCGATTTGGAAGGTTCTAGCCTTGGCTTTCCTATCAAAAGTCTTCTTGATCAATGATTGATCCTTCTCCATTGCTTGGGCTGTATGATCTCTGATTTCTTGGAGCTCCATTAATTCTGCATATCTAACCTCCATGGATTAAACCTCCAACAATTCTAATTGTTTCATGAGTTCCAATGTTGGTAACTCAAGTGACATGGGCAAAATTGCCTCTCTTCCATAAACAAGCTTGAATGGAGAATTACCTGTGGATCTCTTGGGAGTTATCCTATCAGCCCATAAGGCTGATTTTAGTTTAGTATGCCAAGTCCTCTGATTTTCATCAAGATTCCTCTTAATGATCCTTAACATGTTCTTGTTGGTAGAATCAGCTTGGCCATTACCTTGAGGGTAATAATTTGATGAAGTGCTCGAGATAAATTCCATTTTTGTGACCCATTCAGGTCACCTTTGATCCTATGAATGCCAAGGCATTATCCGCTATTATAGTGGCAGGTATACCAAATCTGGTTACTATCCCCTCATAGAAGTCTAGAATGCTAGATTCATTTGCTTCCTTAAGTGCCACTACCTCAGTCCATTTGGTGAAGTAATTTGTGGCTGTTAGAATCCACTTATGCCCTTGGCTTGAGTTTGGGTTAATGAATCCAATGAAGTCCAAACCCCATTGCATAAATGGCTGGTCAACCGAGATTGGGTGCAATGGAAGGATAGCTAATCTCTCGTTGCCTATGAAAAAAACACAACTCTTGCACCTTCTTGATCCATGCATATCAATCACTCAATACCTTGGGCCAATAATAGCCAGCCTTCATGATCTTGTGGGATATCACTCTTGGGAAAAATGACCTCCAGAAATGTCCCACCATGGAACTCTTCCAATGTTCTATTAATCTCGATTTGTTCTAATGCATCTCAAGAGCACTCCATTTGCATCCTTCACAACAAAACACCATCAACAAGCACATATGGGACAACCTGCAATCAAGTGTCTTCTCTTGGCTTTGTTCATTTCTAGAGGGCATAGGCATGTGTGTAGGAAGTGCATTATGTCTTGGGTCCAACAAGGAGTGAGGACACCATCATTATCTTCTTGAAGATTACCTTGTTCTTGGTTTTTGTAGCACCAAAACAACATCCTTTTCATTGCATGCTTCCATTGGTTTACTTAAGACCAGCTGTTCACATAATCCTTTTCCTCGGACTAGCTTGGTGACCTTGATCTAAATGTCATACTCCATTACACGAGTAACCCACCCGCATGTTTTCATTTAAATCTTTGTTGAGTAGAAGTCTTTAACTCCCACATGAGAAACCAACATTTGAACCTTGTTGTTTGAAACTATATTCTTAAATTTCTTCAAACTCCTAATCACTGCAAGAACATGCTTCTCAATGAAATAATATCTCACCTTATAGTCCTCTAGGCTTTGGATAAAGAAAGCAATTGGCTGTTATGCATTTTCTTTGTTCTATTGTACTAAAATTGCAGAGATTGTATCATCACCTCCAAATGCATAAAGGATAAAATCCTTGGATAAATTTGGGTTAATGAGAGTTGGAGCTTGTGAAATGGCTTCTTTAATTACCTCAAAACTTGCCTTGCCTTCTATTGTCCATTTAAAATCCATGCTTTTCTTCAACATCATGGTTATTGGCTTGACAAGGGCTGCAAAATTTGGAACAAACCTCTGAACAAAATTGATCCTTCCCAAGAAACTTTGGAGGGATTTCTTATGACTTGGTAATGGTAGTTCTTTTATTGCTTCAACCCTCTCTGCATCAATTACTAATCCTCTTTTGGAAACAATGTGGCCAAGGAGCTTTCCTTCATGAGCTAGAAAAATATTTTTTTGGGATTCAAGGATACCCCAAATCTTCTACATCTTTAGAACACTTGTCTCAAATGAAAGAGATGATCTGCTGTATTTTTAGAAAAAAAAGTGATATCATCTAAATATACCAGCACCATTTTGTTGATTAATCCCTTGAATGTCATATCCATTTCCCTTTGGAAGGTAGCTCCAGCGTTGGACAACCCAAATGGAATTTTTCTATATGCATAAGTCCCCATTTGGTCATGAAGGCTGTCTTGAACTGATCATCTTCTTTGACCATGATCTGATTATACCCTCAATAACCATCTAGCAATGAAAATCTCTCATAGCCAACAACAACTTGAAAAATCTACTCCATGGAAGGAAGTGGGTAATGATCCTTGAGAGATGCTCTATTCAAATATCTGAAGTCTACACATAATCTGATTTCTCCACTCTTCTTTCTAATCTGGAACCAAGTTTGCAACCCAATAGAATGCTTGATAGGAATTATGATACTTGCCTATATTAACTTGTTTAATTCCTTCTTCATAAGAGGCTCCATGTGTGGATTGGTGGCTTTTGTTTTTACCTGATGGGTTTAGCACTTGGATCCAATTCAATAGTGTGTTGAGCTAGCTTAGGATTGAAACCTTTCAAGTCTTCATATCTCCAAGCAAATATGTCTAGAAACTCTTGACAAAGTTGCATAAACTCATACCTTTGTTTCTCGGTTGTCACTCTACGAACTTGAAGTGACTTGATTTCCCCTACAAAGATGGTCACCGAATCTTCTCCTTGACTTGGATATTTGCATTCTATTTCCTAAATTGATTATTAGGATTAAAATGGACTCCAAAGTGACAAGTCCCTTTGGCGCTTTGTTTGTTCTCAGACTGTACCATCGGATCACCATACCGTTGTTCTAATTTTTCTTGATTTTTGGCTAAGAACTCAGCTTCTTCTTACAAGAAATTGATTATTTGTTGGTCATTTTCAAACACTTACCAAATTAAATTATTGTTTGGAACTGATGGCCTTACAATCACATGAATTCTTGGCTATACTTTATCTTTCTTGATACTTTTAAAACATCAAAGGCTGCCCTAACTGCTGCAATCTTGTTAACAACTTGGTTTTCTTTCCTAGGGATGGAATTGATGCCAAAGCCCTCAAAATATTTAATGAGGTCCCACACCCTATTCTTATAACATTTGAGAAGGTCACTTTTTGCATCATGCTGCCATTTAACCTAATTAACAATCAACTCAATTTCACCAAAACTTGTAAGTTCTTGATACCTCTCTTGATTGACCAATGCAATCTTTGTATCGTAGCTTCATATTCAGATAGTGTTGTTAGAACATGCAAACTGAAATTTAAAAGCTGAATAATATTTAATTCCTTGAGGTGAAACAAACATTTCTCCCCCTCTTGCACCTTGTATACTTCTTGATCCATGAAAGAATAGCTGCCATACCTCATTGTCATCTTTATGGTCCGATTTGGTGATGCTAGGAATAGTCCGATTTTCTTCATGTATGCAATAAACTCCTAGCTCAGATTCTTTTATTTCTTGGTAGGGATCAAAAGCATGTACCTTATTTGCCCACTCATCAAGAGTCAAATCTAGGATACTTCCAACTTTGGTGTCAACTTCATCTGTGCTTGGATAATCCTCTTGATCAAATGCTTTGAATAGTTGGCATTGATTGGGCTTGGAGTATGAGGCTCAATGTGAAAGTTTGCAATAGGCTCAGATTTGATTGTGGCCTTAGTTCCATATCTGGTTCTAAACAACATGTGTGACCAATCAGCAGATAGGTAGCCTCCTATTTTAGCTATGAAATCCCTTGACAAGCATAAGGCAAAGAGTGGTGGAAAATCTATTACTGACACATCTTGCAAAACAGTAACATTGGGACATGCATGTAAAGTAAGGTTAAAATATTTGATCACTCCCACTGTTGTTAATACTTTGTCCCATCTAATTGCACTACCCCTTTGGATATGAATTCATATTGGAGGCCTAGTTGATCAACTATTTGCTTGGGCATTACAAAACTACTTGCCCCAGAATCAATCATGTAATTGTGTACTAGCTTATCTCCAATGATCAATGAAACATAGAATGGAGGGGGCTCAAATTTTACCTTGTTGTCCTCCATGATTCCCTTCAGCCGAGCAACATCTATGAGTACCTTATCTCACATGTGAACTTGCTGATTTGAAGTTGACCAATTCTTCATGGCAGCTTGTAGGAGATCTCTTTGGCCTAGAATGGATAATGATTCCCACATAGATATATTCACATTTGTCTTCTTCATCTGATCAATGATGCTAAATGGGGATGAAACATCTCTTTGCTGCCCCTTGGTCTACACATTCTTTTCTTGCACATGGGCAGCAACAACTGGCATTTGAGTTGGTCTAGAAGGTGGCTTGGGTTGTCCTTACATGTTTGGAACTGCATTTTGCTTGCCAACACTTTGTGGAGTGATGGAAGGTTGTGGATCACCTAGAGCCAATGACTGCCCTTCACCAATATTCCTCTTTTTTGACCTTGTATTGGCTGCTACACTTTGAGACATTGCTTGATTCATGCCACAAAAATCCTCAACCTACCAATTCACTAGTGTAGTCTCATTTGGAGCTGCATTTTGCTGGGATGTTCCTTGTTGTTGGTTTGTTTCTTGGCTCACCTCACCCCGTATGCCAATTGTGGTCACCATCAAATCTTGGTTCAAGGCACTATTGAAGCACATAGATTGGTTGTGAGGTTCATTACATGAGAAACACCAATCATACTCTTTGGCCATATTGTTTTGCACTTCGGCACTAAGGCTTTAGAGGAAGATGCAACATTACGATTATAGGGCTGAAATGGTTTATTGGCGGAGGCCTTGTTTGATTTTTATTTGCAGCTAGATTGGGTGGCCTATTGGACTGATATGGCTGCCTATTAGGCTGAGTTTGAGGCTGATAAGAAGGTCTAAAACTTTGGGTTTGTTGCCTCTTGAGTGTAACCATCTTATTTCCTAAATTTTTTAATTGTTTCATGACTTCTTGGAGTTCATTTGAAGCACTAGAGGATGAAGTAGAAGTTTTATCTAAACTTTGATTTCTAGGAGTGGGAATAAGAGATATAGTAGGTGCATGAATAGTTCTTGGACTTTCTAAATTTGGGTATAAGGGCATGGGAGTCCTAGGAGCTAGTTTACCAGCTTGAATTAAACAATTCTTAGCTCTAATGACAATACTATAAGCTACAGGTATAGTTGTACCTCCCATGGACTGAATTAACATAGAAATATCATAATTCAAAGCTTTAAGATAGTATAAGAAAGCACCTTTAGTCATTGGCCTTACTACCACTGGAATTCTATCCCAAGTCCTTTGAAATCTGAAGTTGAAGTCTCACAACCGCTCATTGGGGAGCTCTCTTGATGGTTGTCATTTGTTCCAATAGAGACAAGTTATCTCCTTTTCTCCAAACTACTCATGGAGAGCTATGCAGAATTGCTTCCAATTTTGGATAGAACCAGCCCCAAGGCTTCTAAACCATTTCAATGCTCTCCCCTTTGAATGAAGATGCCAGCAATTTGACAATAATTTGCATCTCAACAATCTCATGGATTACACAAACATTAGCAATGTCTTTAACATGATCACCGTGGAGGGGTTTGATTTTCTCTAGTGAAATATGGAATGTTCTTCAATGTTGCAGAACCTGGAACTAGATTTTGTGCATTAAGAGCAAGTGGGATGCTGCCAGAGTGGGAGTTGACATAAGGGTTGGGTTGTGCCATTTTGATTGGCTGAGAACCCTTGTTGATTGAGAGAAAGGTCTAGAAGGTGGAGGAGTTGATAGAGTTCTTTTTGGTGGAGAAGGAGACCTTTGGATCCTCCTTACTCTATGCCTTATTCCAGAGGATAGCTATAGGTATTCGACAATCCATCCTCTCTCGGCTCTTGACCTTGTGTTAATTCTTCTCATGAATCTTCGGACTTGAGCTGCTAAAACCAGCTTGATTTTCCTCTCTTTAGAGTTGCCAATTGTGCATATCAAGGCTCTTTTCAAGTAAGAAATTACAAAAATGCACATCAACCTTGTTGTAATGAAGATGAAGACCTCTAAGGTCCCATCTGGGCATGCCAAAACTATTAGTGCAGATTCACAACACCCCTGATGCTTATCGATTTCTAGTTTGATATTTGGACATCCAATGTGTTTCAGACAACATTGAATCTTTTCCCCAAGTGTGGGACTTGTAAAATGGGGAAAAAATCTCCAGATTAGAGGTTGGTTCCTCAACTCTTCTGATTATATGTATGCTTGCAAATTTTAGAGGTTTAAACTCAAAATCCTATTCTAAACTCCAAGGGGACAGAGATAGAGAATGCAAAAGAAATAAAACTAATACTAACAAGGTGATACACCAAAGGAGTGGTGAACATTTACTTCTATAAATTGACATAGATTACGAAAATGCAACAAAAATCATGCACAAACTAATAAAATGTAATGAAAGATCAGAAATGAAGCAAACAACACAAACAAAGGACTTGAAACTCATTCACAGAGCTTGCATTGTCATTTCCAATGTCAAAATACATGCATTACAACAGCAAAAGGCATATAACATGTTGTAGTCCTAGAAGAGGTCTGATATTCCACAAAATCATTTTTCAATTTGAAAGAAGGAGTGTGCAAAAACATAAAAATGTCCAACCCTTACAAAATGAGCCAAATCTGATTTTAACAATGAAAAATGTGAGCCATGGAGAAGAAATGCAAGAAAATGTGAAGGGATGTCTCAACCACTAGCCAAATTGCATTAAAACAACATGGGTTCCCTTACAAGATCATTCCCTGATTTTTTTACCATTACGGTAGAGAATGCGACCCATACTTCATTAAAAATGGTGGTTGAAATGTCGGTTCGATTCATCTCCACGTGCAAGAGGCATTTTTATTTTCTCTCTCAAAAACCAACCAAAACACAAAATTGAACCCTCCATTGTGTAGAGAATTTTATCATCTTTCTAATGATACTAAGAACGTGAAAATATGAGCTCTAGATCAAAAGTTATTCCCTTAGAAGATTTAGGGAAAAACTAGAGAAAATTTGAATTAGCGGGCTAAAAATTTAAATTTTTTTCCTCTTTTTTTGACTTTGGGAAAATTTCCCCAAAAATCTTTGCCACCCAAGCTTCGAGGACATGTGGCAAGTTTTGATTGTTGCAGCCTTCCCTTACCTTTTTACACCTTTTTGGTCTTTGAAAATTTTCAAAAATTCTTCACTGGCCCGAAGCTCTAATGCCATGTGTTGCCTTCCGATTGGTTGGTGGGCCATCGCTTCGAAATTTTCCATCACTACCAACCACTTCCCTGAATAGGACATGTGGTGCCTTCTCATTGGTGCGGGCACGAGCTCCAAATTTCATTCTGTAGACCCACCTTAAGATTTTGTCGGCCATATGTACACGTGGGAAGCTTCGGTTGGCGCGAGCCATCGTGTGAGCTTTCATTCCATATTTTAACCTATTTTGGTGAAAAGGAAAATTTCCCTCCACGCCTCTGCCTCTCGATGCTCCGAGGACATGTGGCACATTTTCATTAGGTGGCGGGCCTTCACTCCAAAATTTTCTTTGAGCCCCTCACCAATTATTGATGAAAATTTTCTAAGTTGTCTCCACCCCCACCATTCTGCCGCCAACGTGGCACCTTCACATTGGTTGGCGGGCCTCCCATGGGAAAATTTCCCTCCAAAACTCCACTAAGCCATAACTTAAAAAATATAAGGAGTTAGAAGGAAAACTTTACCATTCTCGGAAAGCCGAGAAGATGATTTATCTAATGAAACCATTTCTAAGAAGCTTTTGAGTGCCTAAAAGATAAAAATTCTGACTGAGACACAAGGAAGGAAGGAATGAAGGGAGTTAGCTGAAAAATAAGCAAGGGGTTTATTTTGGATATGATTGTAATCCTATAAATAGAGGTGTTATGGTATCTTGAAGATATCTTGAGTTTTCAAGAGATATTGAGTCTTAATGATCAAGAGGTGATCAAGATTGATCAAGGTTAAGCAATTGGGTTTCAATTGTGGTTTAGACGTGGTTTAGCATCTTTGGAATTCTGTTGTGAGTTCATAACTAAGAGAAGACTGTGAGAGTTGTTTTACTCTTGTTGATAATAAAATATGAGCAAGTTTTTAGTGGACATAGCCCACATTGGGTGAACCATGTTAAATCTTGTCTTGTCTTCTTTGTGCATTATTCATTTATGTTTGTTATATTTTTGCAAGTATAATTCTACTATATAGTTTCTATTTGTTGTGGTTTGAGGAATTGTTTCGCATATTTGTTCTCTAATTCCTAACACATATCTAATAGTCCAAGAACAATGAACACATGGATCTGGAAGGAAAAATATCTTTGGCGTTCCCTTCCACTTCACAATATGTACACCAAATCCCAGGTGTGTGTCTCATGAGATGAATTGGCTAATAATATCTCCAAATTTATTTCCATAACTATAATTTGTGCTTCTAGGAATGGGCTTACGCTAGTGTCTATACTCATGACTGTCTTAGGGCATAAATCTGTTTCAAGTGCTTCACATGGTCTCGTATATGTCTTATGTGACGAAACCCTCCTAAATGTGTAATCAAGCCCCCAACAAACCATTGTGCATGCTGGCTTGCATGAATATCATAAGAAAGTTTATACAACAGTTTCTTGAAACAAGCGTCATATTCTAAATTCTCTCATTAGTGCCTTACTTGATATCCTTGAGCACACTTATAATCTTTTGATCAAACTCAGGGATATAAAACTCCTTGAGGAAAACATCCTGTAATGGCTACATAATCTATGCATGTCTGATCAGGGTCAATCTTCCTATACCAACTATGTGCACGTCCCTGTAATGTAGTTACAAACTAACTTTCTTTATACTCAAAATCCATAACTCCTTTTGTGCACCAAAGTATCTCACACATGTGCACATGTTCAACAACATATTCTATGCCCCTATACTCTAGAATATGAAGAGACATCTCCATGTAAATATTTTGGGGTTGGTGTGGACCCTACCCACCTAATCCAAAACCTCCTATGTTACCTCTACCTCCAAAACCACTAGATCCACCAAAAATAGAGCCACCTATGCCCTTTGATCCTCCACTTGTAGTTGGAAGTGGACCAATAGATGTATTTCCCTATGTCCCAATAGTGGTACTAAACTAAACTCCTATAGTCTGTGAAGTGGTACTACTCCCAGAAGTGAGTCCAAAATTCTACATGCTTGAGTTTTGTGTTGATGATGTGCCTGAAAAGGTACCTCCAAATAACAAAGAAGAAATTTTCCCTACCATATATGTACTTTCTATTTGACTTACTCCTACTCTTCTACTACCCAAACTAGCTTCATTGACTACTGGATGTACTAGATACTAGAAATCCAAGTGCAAGGGCTAGGTTTCCAAGTAGATTCAGATGCATGTCCATGGCCCATGTCATCTCTACTGGCATGCTCCCATGTGAGGCTAAGGAGGGTTACCTATTATGATTTCCCAAATGGGGAGTTCCAGATGCTCTGGCTTCACCTCCTACATGAGCTTCAAATCCTTCACAAGCCATCTCTCTCCTCAATGCCATCTACTCTGCAATATCACGTTGCTTCTCTATCTCCCTCTCATGCACCTCATTATACTTAAGCCACCTTTCTTCTCTCTGGCTCTATGCCATTAGGTCCACCCTCTTCCACCATACCTATTCTTGTCCCCATGCGTGGTTGGGTTTAGCTAGCCATCGGTTTTTCTTCCAAGTTCAAGGTTACCATCAAGATTTGTATTGCTAGTGGAACATCTTGCAAATAAGTTCCCCTTGGATACCATAAAAAATGGAACTCGGGTACCCCTAGGGAAGAATAAGTGGAAATTGAGTACTCTAAAGTATATCTATTCAAAACACCACTTTGAACTAAGTATCGAAAGTGTGTGTCCAAATCGATCAACATCATAAAGGGTCTGAAATTCTTCATGTGTCTAGACAAGTTTGCAATACCTATAATTACTTTTAGATGAATAAGCAACCAACCACTCATTAAAATCTACCGAAAGATAAGCAAAGAAGCTCTCATATAGATAGTCATACTGATTTCACTCCACCTATGTGGGTGTGTCAAAGTCTCGATCTAGTGCTGAAACTCCAAGCATACTATTCTTCCAAATAATTTCTCCACTCCTCAACACTTGCTAAGGTCAACTGGTATGTCTTCATTGTGAAACATCCTGAAAATAGTTGAAAAAGAGGTCTCGACAATGGAACCAATGATGCATCCTATAATCTACTATATAAAATCTAAAAAAACCTGGTGCACTAAAGCACATCACCTGGCTCAGAGGTGAGCGCTCACCAAAAGCATGCAAAGGTACCAAGCCCTCTTTAGAGTTGTTTGTGCGGAATGTTAGTGTGATGAAGATACAACATATTCAGAACCAAAATAACCATAAAAATTTCACAATGCCTAACCAGGATCTAGATCTTAGAGAATCATGAATTAAACAATAACTATAATAAGATTAACCATACAAGGACCAATTACAGTCATGTTTAAAACCACTATCCATCTAACATACTCCATTATATTAAACATTGTAATACATAGAAGCTTCTTACATTACAAATAATCACCATAAGTTATGCGTGCATCATAGGTCAATACATATTTATAGGGGCGAGGAGTTTCCCTTCACCATATACGCACTTCCTAAAATATGTCACATCTTGATAATAACCATGTGCATTTACATTAACATGCACACATGCAAGTACACTAATAATAGACATCTTATAGTTAACTGGAAGAAGTAATCCTATTATTATCTTGAACTCATGCATGGCGCTTATCAGACGCTTGTTCCCAAAATAGCATTTGTATTTCGTGTAAGTCTCCATCCTAATGTGTGCTCCATATGCTATCTCCCAAAATAGCCTTTATCCATGAAAATGGCTAAGTCCCAAATCTTCTTGTCTTTGCATGTGTTTCCTTTCCTATCCTTACGTGCCTTCAAGTGTGCCTTGTTCCCGCGCGTGAATCCTATGTGTGTCTTCTCCTTAGGACAATATTGTCTACTCAACATTACCCCACACTAAAGTACATTTTCATCCTGAAATGGGGATTCTTTTTAATGTTACCAAATAATAAAGAATAAGAATGGAAAGAATGTAAAGTATTACTGTATGGAATAATATACATTTAATCAGTAACACCCTCTTCTTCAACTGGGAGGATCAACTCTGGATATTTTGTTTTAATCTCATCCTCCAACATCTACCAGTCATCCAACATAGTCCTTTTCTTCTCTGGAATGTCTGTGACAATGGCTTCCAATTCATCCTGAGTAATATTTTATTTTTCATTCTGCAGTACTTAGACAATATTGGCCATAATAGTCATCATTCCCTCCAAAAGATCCATCTTCTACACTATGAACTTCCCAATCTCATCTATTCTCTCCTTATGTGGGTCTTGGGCTACTATGCAAGGGCTTCACACTTCTATTTCACAAGTGCCAATATTTTTTACGCGTCCCCTATGTCTCATCTTTCATGGCCTTTAGAACATCATTATCTTCAACCAGAGTTTTGATCCTTATCACTGCTTCTAGTGCCACACAAATATTCAGAGCTTGGTCGGATTTCTTTAGTTCATCCTTCAGAGTTTGGAGCAATGCCTCATAATTTGAAATTTTCCTAACCACGGAGGCCCTTGCTCTTTTTCTTCTTTTTCAGGATCCTTTGGTGCTAGAATTCAAATTGGTCCATCTTCTAGCACCAAATCAACCAATGTGTGCACATAATGCATAGCCAAAGGAAACTTCTTAGGTACCTTAGACTCAAGATGAGGTCTTTCTTTTAGAACATAATCACCAATTTCTTCTGCCATGCTAATGAAGGCCTCATTCTTTTTCTATTCTAGGTCCTTTTCTCCTTTTAAACATGTTATTTCTATAGTTTTTGCCTTGTTATCTTCAAGTAGTGCTCTAATGGTGGAAACCTTATCAATGTTCCTCCACACCACCTCTACAGATACCTTAACCAAGGAATTTCTCACCTGCTCATCATACATTAGAGTAGGCTTTACTCATCATGTGTCTACTTTGGGGTACCTTCTTCACTCTCCTTGATACACAAGATTCATCATAGATGTCAAAATATGGCTCGTCCATATGGGTCTGCATGGACTAAGATAATTATTTCCTTGTACATGTGGTGGCCATGTCCAAATAATTGTTTTCTTCTAAAGGGTGGTCTTTATCCGCATCCCCTCATACTCAACCCACCACATCTATATAGAATAATGTTACCAAATAGTTGCATCAAGCACCTATCAATATTTCCCTCTAAAACTCATTCTAAACTCCCCCAACACCAACAAGTTATGATAGAAGCTATCCAAGCCATCTCGAGCAATCACAAGAACCCCAACCATTTTTTTAACTTTTTCATCACCTTAAAAATGTTTGCAGCCATCACATTTGATGACTCTAAGATCCCATCATTGTAACCTAAGGACCACAATCTCCCCTATTCATCTCTTCCCAAATCAATGACATCCTTATTAAAAGAGTCACGATTAACAATAGGGCCAAAATTAACATAATATCATTGCATGCTTTCAAACAATTTCAACTACCTAAAACTAGTTTGGCTCGATCGCATGCCATCCTAAATGCTTTTAACAATATTGTTGCTCCCTCCTTAGGCACAATAATCCTACCTATCAAAATATTAATGAAATACCAACACAAAATCTTCTACATTGTAGAAGTTTAATTCCAATATAATATACTATTAATACGACATTTGATCTACACTATGTGTTGTTTCCCTTCCATTTACATTGATGCTTGAAAGACAAACATGAATCTAAAAATTTATATTCCCTATTTGACCTAGCCTATTCAAAGCATGTCATATGACTTGTATAAAACCGACATGTTACTTCCCTTACAAAGCACCTCCTCTTTAAATCAAGCCTCCACAATCTCTTATATCCCTATATCTAAATTACCTAATGATCAATTTTTCGATGATATGATGTAGCATATGTCATTAGTGGAGTATCAACTCCTATCTCTCAATACACTCCCTACCCCGAAAATGTATGGGTGAGCCTATAAAAATGTATTAATGATCCTAATGTTGGTAATATAATATTATTTTGTATTCCCTTTCTTTGAACACAAATTTTTGATGGGGGAATCAATCATCCCTCTTCATACCTCGACAATCTACCACATGCTAAAATCAATTTAAAATTATTATTCTTAGATGATCGTCAATTTTCCCAAACCTAACTTCACTGCTACACATGGAAGGGATTTTTCCTGGGAATATGTGAGTAAGTTCCACACAAGTTACCCTTTAGATATTTAATTAAACCTCACTAAAGACATGAACTCGATTCAAACAACATTCAAATCTACCACCACAAATTTCATATCCTAAATCCTCATCTTCACTATCATCGAATGACCCTTATAACGCATATGACACCATATCCACCCCTTATATTTTTTAATCAATACGATCACACTTGGACCATTGAATTACCCAAATAAAAACAAAATTATGACCCTTTTGCTAGTGTTATCTGAAATGAGAGACGATGATTCTCCCACTATCCATGTTCTCCAATATCGTGGATGATAACGCTATCCTAACATATATGGGTGTTAAAGATAAATATATCCATACAAAAATCCCTCATGACACATCCACACTTCTCAATGAATCCACTATCGACATCAACATAGGGACACCACATCATCCATGTATAGTTAAATTTGGGAAAGATTTAGACCCACATGAACTCTATGAGTTCACTTCCTTCTTATCTTATCATAATCAAGCCTTTTCATGGTCTTATAGTGACATACCTAGTATTAATACTAATATTTATATCCATAATATGGTCCCCATCACTGATGTTAAACCTATGAAGATAAAGATTCATAAAATGCATCTGTATATAGGCCAAAATGTGTCTTAACAAAATGCACTCTTACTCATTCTTTAAAATAAGATATTCAAGGAGCCGAGTAGGAGACACACAAGTACCATAATATAAGGGGATGTACTTTAAGGGGTTACGGTGAGTGCTAGATTCACATATATAGAGGGAATTAACCCTTTTACTAGGTCAATCTAGGGTTTCTAAGGCCCCACAGTCAAGATAAGGAAGGAACCCTAATAGCATATTTATGATTGGTTTTGGAGAGGTATAGATCAAATAAAATAAAGAACCATGTAGTAACTTAAATGAAGGTGACTAAAGAACTAATATGTAATAGGAGTGTAAAGCTAATGAGCATCAAGCATACATAACACTAAACTAACATAACACAATGAAGAGGAGCTAAACTAATCTATGCAAAGTGACAAAGAAGGGTTAGAGAACTTACCTTATGCCTATAGGGTGGTTTTTGATGCATCTATCTCCCTAAAGAAGTAGCATGTGAGAGAGAGAGAGAGAGAGAGAGAGAGAGAGAGAGAGAGAGAGAGAGAGAGAGAGAGAGAGAGTCTCTATTAGGTGGAATAGGGAAGAACATTCATGTTTTATACTCACTATATGTTAACCCAATAGTACAAGTAATCATCCAAGAAGAGAGGTGACCAATCCAATCCAAGAATAATGTAAGATGAACCAAAAACTAGGCAAGCAGATGTAAAGATGGTGTAAAAGAGAAAATCAAGTGGCAAATCGAGGTTTCTTAGCTTCATTTTTACTTATAAGTGTCAAGTGAAATGAAGGAATATAAAGGATTTCATCACCCATAGGCGATGATGTCATCCATGAGAAAACGTAACACCAATATAATCACCCACAACAGATTTTGTTGGCAAAGGATGTAAAAATGAAGTGGTGTGTCATGAAAGGTCAAATAAATGTGTCATGATTCATGAAAGTGGATAAACAAGGTGCAAGCAAGAAGCCATGAATATGATACACATGATACATAGGAGGATAAGGATACCTAATGGAAACTAAGGCCAAGAATAAATAATGACACTCTCTCTATGTATTGTAGCTAACCCATCTTGTTACTTGAAAAACCATTCTCCATTCTGGTAGGCCCCTTAAGGCACCTGCTCTAAAGATAGATCCATTAGAGATCCTTATTTGCACAATGATGATTTTTAGTAACATGTATGGAGGATGAAAAGTAAAAAGTAAAAAATTAGGTGTATACATATGCCCCACCATCAATCACTGCATGTCAAAACAATGAAATATATGGTTGTCAATACAAAAATATAGTTTGTAACACCTTTACTTGAATGTAATTACATAAAGAAATGTTGAAAGGACTAGCTAAAATTAAATATAAACACAAATGAGTACACGATAGTGTCGCTCATCCCGCCATGTGTGTGGGCGTAATCCATTCTATAAGAACCACTGAAGAAGAAAAACTAAAAGTAAAATCTAGAGGAACATTAGTAGAATAATACATAAATCATCTCACAAGAGACCTATGGGATGGATGTTGTGATATTGTGATTTTGAGAGGTTGCGATGGTATAGTGTCAAAAATAGGCCAAAATCAAATATCATCAAAAGTGGGAATGTAATAGGTCAAAATAAATGACATGATATCACAATCAAGATGCAATAACGGACCACGAGATATGGAGATTAATAATGAAAATGACGAGTATTTGAATATTGAGGCCGATCGCGACCAATTTTTGAATAGAAATTTGAGATTTATATAGTAATTTTTTTAATTTTCTTATTATTATTTCTAGAATTGAGAGAAATGAGCTCTAGAACTCCAAATTTGTGTTAATTTTAGATGATATTTTAAGTGTTTGAGGTGGGGATTTAGGATGACAAGGAGGATTACGCAGCTTCTTGACCACGAGTAAGTCTCCGCTTTAAATTTTATTGAGTAGATTAGGCGAATTTAAGTTATTTATATTTTTCAAAGTTGATACATGGCGTCAACATTAATAAAATTTGCATCATCGGGTAGGTTAGGTTAAAATACAAGTGGTTTTGAGAGGGATTTGATTTTTGATTTTTATCTTTTTGTAAATTTTGAAAAGTCAAAATTTGGAGGTTATGACCATGATTTTCTAGATGCCATCGACCCCCACAACAACAAGTTTTATGGCATCAAGATGGGAAAAAGGGATCCATAGGGTCAATGATGTCTATCGGAGGACTGATGTAATTAAGGAAGCTTGTCGGGGGCTAATGACATACGCCATGGATGCCGATGGAACAAGAAAAAAATTTATGAAAAATGGCTTTTTGGGATTTCTAACTACAAATTTATGATATATATGTCTAATGCGTATTTATTGTGGTTTTATGGATGTAGATAAAGTGTAAGATTTTCCTATGGTAAATTATAGATGTATCATGGCTCGGTGGGATGATTGAGGGTGTAGACACCCATAATTACACCTGAGCAATTTAAATACATAAATTGTGCTAATTATCCCCCTTCTTGCAAATTGGTGACATATCATTAATAAGCACTCATATTCCCTCTTATTGTCATTAATTAATTACAATACGCTAATTGATTAAGTCGCCTATCCAACTAACATCCCGATTAACGATCTTCCGTTAATTAATCACCCCTTCTACCTAGACTAATTAATTATTATTAATTAATTAGCTTTCCCTTCCATTTAACCAATAAATCAATATTTAATTGATTTAATCCCCTTCTAATAGCCTAAATCATACTAATATTCCTCTAATTAAACTTCTATAAACTTACATCTACCTATTAGATAATCATCTTTGATTAATTAAAACTCCCCAACTCCCATGACTTGCTAAGCATAAATTAAACCCTTCTAAAGCAGGGTTACCTTTTATAAATCAACATTATCCATTATTAATCATGTTTTACCTTTACCCCACATGCAAAGGGATGAAGTGTTTCCTTTATCCATTGCGTTATATAAGGATCCTCCTTCTAGCTTTATACCTACACCTAAACTTCTTGAGAAAGAAAATGCAAAGCATATAGCAAAATAGACTAAGAGCTTGCCTTTTGTTTTCTTGAGAGTTCATCATCTTGAAGAGTTAAGCCTCTTTCCTAAGTGCTTAGGTCATATGGGAGGTGTCAAAAGGGTCTTGTAGCCCAACTTTGACAAACCCTCATTCCTAGGTTCTTAAAACACTAAGAATAACCATTTTTGATAGCTATGGAGCCTACTTAGGTCCCTTCATTTATATGTTGTTAGAGAATAGAGGATTTTAGATGTTTAACATTGTTAGTTTCAAAGTTTTATTGATGAATGTTAGCATCTAACCCTTGTTTAATTCTTATCATGATGGTGCTAAGTAGTTTGTTTAACTCTTGCTAATTAAGGCTATTTAGGTGTTAGTATTTTACTCATATTAGCATTAGTTTAAAAACAACACATGCACACATTTGACACGCCCACTGGGACTTACTCCATTGTCCTTTGCACTTAATTTCAAGTTTTTGTATTTAAGTTTCATTTTTGGTTACTAACCTTCTTTTACACATGTTGATTTAACTTATTTTTCTTAACTTATTTTGTTGTGTTTGCATGTGTTGAGTCTTACTTGTAGGTATAAAGGAGGTGAAGTAATTGGAATTAATGGCAAAATTTCAATATTTCTCCATGTTTTCATTTTTAGAGTTTACTTTTTAACATTCTACATGCTAGTTTTGTCAATTTCTTGAAAATTTTAAATTCTTGAGCATGTAGGTTAGTGTTTGATAGTGTTGAGTCTTCTATTTACATATTAATGTGGTGGGTTGCTGTCAAAATTAAATCTTGGTGAAAAAAATTTCAATATTTCATCATGTTTTCATTTTTAGAGTTTACATTTTCAACATTCTACATGCTAGTTTTGTCAATTTCTTGAAAATTTTAAATTCTTGAGCATGTAGGTTAGTGTTTGATAGTGATGAGTCTTCTATTTACATATTAATGTGGTGGGTTGCTGTCAAATCTAAATCTTGGTGAGAAAATTTCAATATTTTATCATGTTTTCATTTTTTAGAGCTTACTTTTTCATCATTCTACATGCTAGTTTTGCCAATTTCTTGAAAATCATAAATTCTTGAGCATGTATGTTAATGTTTGATAGCATTGAGTCTTCT
This sequence comes from Taxus wallichiana var. yunnanensis, assembly GCA_018340775.1. Lineage (NCBI taxonomy): Eukaryota > Viridiplantae > Streptophyta > Pinopsida > Cupressales > Taxaceae > Taxus > Taxus wallichiana. Next base: position 541,508,598 of record CM031238.1, read on the forward strand.
ATTCATATATTAATGTGATGGGTTGTAAAAATTGAATCTTGGTTGGAAAAATTTGACCATTTTACAGATTAAGGGATGTTTTTTTTGACATTTTTGAGTGCATGTCAAGTGCATACCCGTGAGCATAAGAGCATATGTGTAACCCATCTTCCGAAGGCCATAACGTTTGCTCCTGAACTCAAAATGACTCCATTTTTTTGAGTTGGAAAGGTATTGAAGTTAACTATGCAATGAAAACATAAATTTAAGATTTATACTTATAGAAATTATAGGTTTTTCTGTTAGTTTAAAACTGGTCATTTTCTAATATGTCTAATGTTTTAATGAATGTTGTATTTCCATGCTTACTTGATTTAGACCAAAGTGTGTGTATGCTCTTCTCTTGCACCTTTTGGTGATCTTGAGAATAAAAAACAACTTTTATATCTATCTTTTTAACATTGGGATTAAACTTGAAAATTTGATTATTCATTTTGCTTAAAGGAATGAACCTTTTACAAAACATTTTTCAATGGTCCTTTGATTTGAAGTTTTCCATTTCTATACAGTTGGGAGAAAGTTTGTGTATGATTTTCTATTGCACCTTAGGGTGATCTTGAGAATCAAAAGTAACTTTAGTCTTCATTTTATAACATTTGGTAAATTGGAAACTTCATCTTTTACTTTTGGTTTAAGGAAAGAACATTTATCAAGATTTTTTTATGGTTCATTGATTGAAAGATTTTATTTACTTTTAGTTGGATTATTTGTTGTGTATGCTCTTCTCTTGCATCCTTGGATGATATTGAGAATCAAAAGCAACTCTTAATCCTCTTTTTGTTAGGAATTAATAGAATCTAATGATGAATAATTCCTCGAATTGCAATAATAAGAAGTATGAATAGAAATTATAGAAATGAAATATGCAATATACAAAGACAATATTTAACGTGGTTCACCCAATGTGGGCTACATCCACCAGAACAATTGCTCGATTTTATTACAAGCCAACAGTCTTCACAATTACAATAACCGGATCTTGTTTAGAGTGCGCTCAACAAACCCTCCCGAATTTGCACTTGAATTCGCACACACTATTCACCTTCCCAAAAAAAATCATATCAATCCTATTGTATGTCCATCTATATATAAGTACATCAATAGGTAGCCGAAGAGGCAGTTTTACAAAACAATGGGTATCGAAAAGCTATGGGCCCAAAACCAACCCATAATCTGTTACCCATTACCCATGGGTTAATAAACCACCCATGAAAATTTGCTTTGGGGGCTTTGCCATCGAACCCCCTTGACCTGCTAACCGGTGAGTGGGACCACTATAAAAATATCTAAGTGTAACACATGGAAGGTGTACCAAACTCTAACATAAAAACAGGCTCCACAAACATTACAATCTCCCACTTAAAGATTGATTTCCATTGAGTAAGCTTCTCGACCCTTCACTATCATCCGCGAAGGCCAACCGAGAGATGAACATAGCTTTAGTTTATCCCTTGTGACCACCTTGGTCATCATGTCTATAGGATTACAGTGGTATGGATCTTCTCAAATTTAACTTATCTTCCTCCAAAGTTGTCACAGATGAAGTGATATCTCAATTGTATATGATTTGTCCTAGAATGGAAAGAAGAATTCTTAGGTAAGTGAATAACACTCGACTATCACTATATAGCTTTCCAACTTCCTACTTATGCCCCAACTCATCAAAAATTGTTGTAGCTAAATCATCTCCTTGCTAGCTTCTGTAGTAGCAACATACTCAGCCTTAGTGGTTGACAAAGCCACAACCTTCTGTAACCATGAAATCCAACTCACTATTGTATCACCTATAGTAAATACATAACCTGTTGTGCTCCTCCTACTATCCAAATCTCCAGCCATATTTGAGTCAACATATCCACACAAAGTAGTGTCTGATCCACTATAACACAAAACAGTACCCATGGCCCCTCTCAAATACCAAAGTATCCACTTTACTACCTGTCAGTGCTCATTTCCTGGATCATTCATAAACCTACTCACTGCTCCCCCTTTGCATATGGGCAATATACTCGGCCTAGTGCATACCATAGGACACATCAAACTACCAACTGCTAATGATTAAGGCACCTTGAAATCTGGTTTCTTTCTGTATGTCTTGGGACAACCGATCCTTTGATAACTTAAAATGGTCTACCAAAGGAGTCCCAACTGGTTTAGCATCTTCAATGTTAAACCTATCCAATACCTTCTTAATGTACTCTTCCTGTGATAAAGTTAGCTTCCGTTCCTTCCTATCTTGAGTTATCCTCATACCAAGGATTTTTCTGTTGCCCCCAAATCCTTCATATCAAAGGATTCACTTAGTTGTTTCTTGAGTACTTTTATTTCTGCATGTTTTTACTGCAACCAACAAGTCATCAACATACAAACATAGGATAATATAAATTCCATCCTCAAATTTCTTTGTATACATGCAATGGTCCGAATGACATCTAATATAACTTTGCTCCATCATGAAGCTATCAAACTTCTTATACCATTGACGTGGATCTTGTTTTAAGCCATACAAGCTCTTCTTTAGTTTACACACCATCTCCTCTTTACCTTTGACTTCATATCCTTCTAGTTGTTGCATATATAGCTCCTCCTCCAAATTACCATGGAGAAATGTAGTCTTTACATCTAATTGATCTAAGTGCAAGTCTTTTTGCTTCCACTATTCCAAGAACAGATTCGATAGATGTCATTTTTACTACGGAGGAAAAAATATCATCAAAATCTATACCTTGTTTCGTGCAAACCCCTTCACCACCAATCGGGCTTATATATTTTCTTTCCTCCTTCGTCTTTAACTTTGTACACCCACTTGTTCTACAATGCTCTTTTGCCTTTGGTAGCTTCACCAAAACCCAAGTCAGGGTTCTCCATGAGAGACTTATGCTCCTCATCCATGGCTTGCTCCCACTTCTTCTTGACATCTACATGCATTGCTTCATCAAATCTCTCTAGCTCTCCACTATCAGTGAGTAATAAATAATAAAGAGAAGGAGAAAAATGTTTAGGTTCTTTTCTTACCCTAGAAGACCTCCTCACTATAGGAGTTTGGGGTTCCTGTTGAGTAGGTTCCTGAACTGATTCATGGGTCACTATCCCATCCGGAAGATCCTCTACCACTGCATATTCTTTCTTGGATTCTTCCATGTTTTCCTACAACTGTTGCTTATACATGACTTTCTCATTAAAGACCACGTCCCTAGACCGAATGATTTTCTTATCCTTGATGCTCCAACATGTAAATCCAAAGTCATCACCACCATAACCAATAAAAGTGCATTTTTATGATTTAGCCTCTAGCTTGGTCCTATCATCCTAGTCAATATGAACAAACACCTCACATCCAAAGACTCTAAGAAATGAGTAATCAAATTTCTTACCATACCAAGCCTCATCGGTATTCCTCCATCTAAAGCACTTGAGGGTCCTTTGTTTATCAAGTACACAACTGTGCTCACCACTTCTACCCAAAAATAAAGAGGCAAGTCTTGCATGTATCCTCATGCTCCTAGCACATTCCATTATTTTTTTGTTCATCCTTTCGACACCCCATTCTATTATGGGGTTCTGGAATGTCTTTTTCCCGTAGATTCCATTATTAGAACAATAATCATCAAATTCATTGCTACAATACTCCCCTCCATTATCTCGACTTTGATACATTTTAACTTAAGACATGTTTCATTCTCTACCAAGGCTTCACTTAGCTGTTTCTTGATTACTTTTATTTCCTACATGTTTTTACCTATAACCAACATGTCATCAACACACAAACATAGGATAATATAAATTCCATCCTCAAATTTCTTTGTATACACACAATGGTCGAATGACATCTAATATAACCTTGCTCCATCATGAAGTTCAAACTTCTTATACCATTGACATGGAGCTTGTTTCGAACCATACAAGCTCTTCTTCGGTTTACACACCATATCCTCTTTACCTTTGACTTCATATCCTTCTAGTTGCTGCATATATAGCTCCTCATCCAAATTACCATGGAGAAATGCAGTCCTTACATCTAATTGATCTAAGTGCAAGTCTTATCGTGCCACTATTCCAAGAATAGTTATGATAGAAGTCATTTTTACTATAGGAGAAAAATATCATCAAAATCTATACCTTGTTTACGTGTAAACCCCTTGACCACCAACTGGGCCTTATATATTTTCTTTCATCCTTCTTCATCTTTAACTCTATACACCCACTTGTTCTGCAATGCTCTTTTTCCTTCCTAGCTTCACCAAATCCCAAGTTTGGTTCTCCATGAGAGACTTATGCTCCTCATCCATGGCTTGCTCCCACTTCTTACTGGCATCTACCTATATTACTTTATCAAAGCTCTTTGGCTCTCCACTATCGGTGAGTAATAAATAATAAAGAGAAGGAGAAAAATGTTCAGTTATTTTATTACCCTAGAAGACCTCCTCACTTTGTAGGAGTTTGGGGTTCTGTTGAGTAGGTTCTGGTGATTCATGGGTCACTATCCCATCCAGAAGATCTTCTACCACTCATATTCTTTCTTGGATCCTTCCCTATTTTCCTACAATCTGTTGCTTATACATGACTTTCTCATTAAAGACCACATCCCTAGACCGAATGATTTTCTTATCCTTGATACTCCAAAATTTAAATCCAAAGTCATCACCACCATAACCAATAAAAGTGAATTTTTATAATTTAGCCTCTAGCTTGGTCCTATCATCCTTGTCAATATGAACAAAAACCTCACATCTAGAGACTCTAAGAAATGTGTAATCTAATTTTTTACCATACCAAGCCTCATCAGGTATACCTCCATCCAAGTCACTTGAGGGTCCTCTGTTTATCAAGTACACAACTATGCTCACCGCTTCTACCCAAAAATAAAGAGGCAGTCCTGTATGTATCCTCATGCTCCTAGAATGTTCCATTATTGTTCTATTCATCCTTTCGGACACCCCATTCTATGCTGCAGGGTTCCTGGAACTATCTTTTTCCTACGATTCCATTCTTAGAACAATAATCATCAAATTCATTGCTACAATACTCCCCTCCATTATCTTCCCCGAGACACTTTAACTTAAGACCTATTTCATTCTCTACCAAGTCTTTCCATTTAACAAAAGTATCAAATACATCAGATTTTTTTCTAATACAATAAACCCAAACTTTTCTTTTTTACATCATCAATAAAAGTAACATAATAACTTGAACCCCAAGAGATGATACCCGAGCCGGCCCCACACATCGAATGTACCAACTCTAATTTACTCTCTTTCTTCATCGGTCCAACCTTGAGAAACCTTACTCACTTCTGCTTTCCCATATATGCGATTCTCACAATAATCCAAACTGTTTACGTATATCTAGGAAAATTCTTCTTTATGATTTCCATGCCCTTATGGCTCATATGACTGAGCCTATAGTGCCATAATGTTGTATCTACATTTGAAGCCACAAGATTACAATTATTAGTACTATCAATGGTTAAATACAAGGTTCTAACCTTCTTACCTCTTGCCACCATAAGAGCACCCTTGATAACCTTCCAAGAGTTAGTTTGTAAATATCACAAGACAACCATCACTTACCAATTGCCCCACCGATATCAAATTTCTCCATAATGTAGGCTCATGTCTGACATCCTTCAATAGCCATGTATTCTAATTCTACATCTTAACCTTGAACAACACGTTTTCCAACTATACTGCAAGGCTCATCATCACCAAGAAAAACATGCCCAAAATCCCTTGAACATAATCAACAAAATAATGCCTATGTTGAGTAGCATGAAAAGAAGCCCTTGAATCTAAAACCCAAGATTCAGTAATATTATGCAAAGAAAGAATCAAAGCATCCTGGCATACATTACCCGATGCCACATTTGCCTCCTTATTTTCTTCCTATTGTTTCTTCTTATCCTGAAGCTCCCAACAGTCCTTCTTTGCATGCCCAGACTTTCCACAATTCCAGCATACAATCTTGCTCTTAGATTTTGACCTTGCCCAATCTTTCGATTTTCCATGGTTTTCTCTATTCTTCTGTCTCCCTCTAGTTTCCATTGTCAAAGCATTCCTTGAAGTAGAATATTCCCCAAAGCTTTCTCTTCACATTTCCTCACTTAGAATCACCCCTACAACATCCTCAAACTTCAACTTTGAGTTAGCTTGAACCGAGTTGCTTACCGCCATTACCGGGCTATTCAACTCTCGTAAAGAGCACAAAATTAATAAAGCCCTAACTTCTTCATCAAATTCTATTATAACCGAAGCTAGCATATTCACAACCATATTGAAATCATTTAAATGATCTATCTCTTTGAAATATTCTCGGACATCTTCATATTAAACAACTTTTTCATTAAGAATATCTTGTTAGAGGTAGAGGGTTTTGCATACAACTTCCCTAATGCATCCATCAGATTTTTGTAGTCTTTTCCTTTGAAACATTAAATAATGCCAAATATGTAAGACACATTCAGATCGTTCCAAGTGCATTTCGATCTAAAAATCCCATTCCGCATATGTCATACTCGAGGGTTTGTTCACCTTCTCAAACAATGGAGTATAAAGATTCTCCCGATAAAGGTAATCTTCCATCTGCATCTTCCAAAGACTAAAATTATGTCATTGAATTTATCAACCCTTGATCTTCCATCATCTACCATAGCTCCCACTCAAGCTAAAAACTTTCCCTATGATTCAACACTTCAGCAAACCAAACCAGGCTCTAATACCAATTGTTAGGAATTAATAGAATTTAATGCAGAATAATTCCTCGAATCACAATAATAAGAAGTGTGAATAGAAATTACAGAAATGAAATATGTAATACATGAAGACAATATTTAACGTGGTTCACCCAATGTGGGATACATCCACCAAGAACACTTGCTCATATTTTATTACAAGCCAACATTCTTCATAATTACAATAACTAGATCTTATTTGGAGCTGCACTTAACAAACCCTCCCAAATTCACATTTGAATTCACACACACTATTAACCTTCACAAAAAAACTCACATCAATCCTATTATATGTCCATCTATATATAAGTAAATCAATAGGTAGCAAAAGAGGTGGTTTTATAAAACAATGGGTACCGAAAAAGCTATGGGCCCAAAATGAGCCCATAACGGATACCCATTACCCATGGGTTAATAAACCACCCATGAAAATTTTCTTCGAGGGATTCACCCTGAACCCCCTTGACTGCTCACCGGTGAGCAGGACCACCGTAAAAATATCTGAGTGTAACACATGGAAGGTGTACCAAACTCTAACATGAAAATAGGCTCCACAAACATAACATCTTTTAAATAATGTGATGCCCCGATGATGATACAGTCTCTCGCAAGGTGTTCGGGATCCGGAAAATCCCTCCGAGCATGCGTTAACATCCCACATGCCTCGCTTAGCCCCCGCGCCCTTTGTTTTCTCCTCTTTCCCTCTTTCCTTGGCCTCTTGGCCTTCAAGGATGATGAAACTGCCGCCTGCAAGGCGGCGGTCTCGTGACCGCCCCGAACAGGCGGGCGGTCCTCAGAATCGCCGCACCCGCCGGCGGTATTCTTTTGCGCGCTTTTCCAGAATGCTCTTTGACACGACCCGTGAAATATCACGACTCACCAGCTTTCCTTGCCGACTTGAGCATGCATTTATGTTTTTGGTCCCCTGGAATAGTGTTTTTCCTTTGTTTATTGTTTAGGAGTTCAATTTGGTTTTGGTTCTTGGATGTTTGAATTCCTATAAATGCATGGTTTGTGCTCAAGCAAAAGGCCTCTCTCTCTCAAGTTTTGTTTTCTGGATTCCTCTTTGCAATTCCTTTAGTTTTCCTTTGCTTAGAATACTTAGTTTTCTTCATTGCGTGTTTTGGTTAGTATTGTTCAGCTGTTGGTAAGCCACAGACCCATCTTGTGCAGGCAGTGTTGTTGTTTCATCCAATCCAGTTAGAAGCTTGCCTCTGAATTCCTCTTTGCTGTAGATTTGTTTTTACTGTGTCTTGGAGTTCTTAGTTCAATTCATTATATACCTGGTTAGCTTTATTCAGCTGTTGGTAAGCCACATATCCAACTTGTGCAAGCAGTGTCTTTATTTTGGAATAGAATAGCTTGGGAAGCCATTAAAGTTACAGGTTTTGCTCTTCGTATAGGATAGTTGCAGGTTCTGGTCGCTTCACGTTGCATGACTCGCAGTAAAATCCCGCTAGGAATCACATAAGCCAAGCTCTGTACTCTTGCGCTATCCCTCTCCTACTCGCATTCTCGGTCTACATTCTGAGCTGTCCTTATCCCAAAATCTACTCCTATCGGTGCTAGCATTACACACTTTTCTAGATCCAAGTGAACACGAAAGAACGAGAAGATCATACTGAGGGGACGAGATCATACACACACCATCGGATTCGCCACTGTTCTGCGGAATCCAGGTTTTAAATTTCAAAGTTCTAGTCAGAATCATATCAAATAGAGTAGTTAATCACTTTATTTCATTTCATTCTATTCTCGATATTGCCAGGGAAGCTGTGGGGATTGATAGTTTCTGAGAAACTATGATTCACTCCTCACTTCTGAGGTAGGATCGAGAATCTTGCAGGTAGATTAGACAGGCTATTTTATTCATTTAGAATAATTCTACAAATCACACAGGCAAATAACCACACTCGGTTATCTTGTCTATTTTTAATTATTGTTTAGTTATTATTTCTAGATATGCTTAAAATAGTTTGCTTTCCTTAAAATTGTTAAATATTTTAGAGAAGAATAAAAGCTATATGCAGTTAGATTTATTTCACGTAGTTAGAATTTGCTTCATTACAGTTAGTTTTTATGACAGTTACGGGACCTCAAGAGCCCAGGGAATATATATTTGAGCCAATCGTGCCTCAACCAAACCTCGTCACAGCGATAGTTGACATAGACCAAAATCTCAGGATACAAGTATTCCAAACAACCACAAATTTACAACTGATCAGTTCTCAGTTAAGAGGATTAAACATAGAAGACGACCAAGCACATGCATTTTGGTCAAGTCAGCCAAACTACAGATTACCCTAGAAAACATCCACATGATCTGTAGAAGGGCTCGAAAGAGAACAAACATTTGGGTGCGATCCTCTAGTTCCACAGCCAGACGCTGGAGACACCCTCGTAGATATAGATACCAGCTTAAGAATCCAGGTCGCAAGAACACCTGTGAGGTATTCTGAGAAGATTGCACAACTGTTAGTTCTAAACGTAGAAGCTGAGAAAGCTTACGATTACTGGATACTAGGGATTAGAACTTGATCTCGCGTATGACCATAACAGGACCGCAACAACCAAGAATCTATGGTTGTGATCCACAGATCCCACAGCCTAACGAGTCCACAGGTCAATCCAATATAGACGCTAACCTACGTACCTTGGTATTCAGGTCCACTCCACTTCCACCTATCATCGTCGAACAACTGTCCTTACTAGATATAGCGGCTAACGAAGCTAGGGAATTCTGGACTAGGCCAGAAAATCATCCGTAGAGCCAATTATATTCATCATCCACCATATGACCTTATCAGGAGATATACACGAAACAATCCCAGGTCATTTTCCACGTATTCCGCAACCCATAGATCGAATCACGCCAGAGCTCGATATTGATTGGAGCCTTCGAGCAGTCATCCTTGCTGATCGATCTATCACACCAGTCCAAGTTAGAAGGGCCTTCTTTGCCTTAGATTCACAAATTCCACTAGTGCGTGTCAAAGACATTAGACTGCCTAACTAGTTTGTCTGCATATTCCATCCCCACCGGCTGTCTCGGCACGACCTCGGGAGGTCGGGTGCGTGAGGAGTTACTTGTTGATTCTCACGCTCGCCTGTCGCTTTTCCGACGTACAAAATTGGTGAACCCGACGTGAAACAAACAATTGTTTCACCTTCTCTTTGAGAAGTTTCATCTTCTCTCCTTCACCTTCGCTCCTTCCCATTATTCTGCGGGTATTCATATACCCCCCGAATATGTCGGGATTCGATGCATATGGCAGACCCCTCCTGGGTCTTGAGGCATACTACGCCCAACAGAATAGGCAATCATCACCCTCGCTCTCAGTATGGGGCGACAACTATTCAACTAATCAGTTGTCAACACAAACCCCAAGAATCAGATATAGTTCGTCTTTTCAAACTGAGGAGTTAGATCAACCCCCTCGAACCCAACAAACAGAGCCTTCAGGTTCAAACAATATGACGTTTACCGGAGAATCTGGTTCGTCTCCTCAAATGCTACTCAGACCACAAATTAGTAGGCAATCAGATCCATACCTGGTCTTAGATGATGGACAATCAATACGTTATCCTAGGAGTGAACAACGCTCCTGGGAATGTACCCACCTGTAGGAGGTTTACAAATACAACCCGAAATCTCTTTTCAAGAAAATACCTCTATGCCACTGCATACAGGAAATATTCTTGGAGAAACTTGGCAAGATAGCGATCAGTTTATGACAGGATATCACGTACCTTTACAACACCAAGGTATACAACAAACGCCGCTCAGGCAAAATACCGTGACTTCACCAAATGAAGTCATTTCAACGTTAGTAGAAAGAGTGAGAGGGTTAGAACTGGCTCAAGCAAGTCACAATTCTCCGTTCATACAAACGGGAAGTTCCAATCCTCCATACCACTCTGGCCAGGTAGATCTCCTTACGGGAGTAGGCACGTTAGGCATGCCTCCTCAATATCCACAACAAACGCCAACAAGGCCCACCATCTCTAACACTATTCCTCCAGGTTTAGTGTCGAACAATCCGTTCCTTGACAATACCCCGTCCTATTTAAACATGTACTCTAAATCCCCACAAGGAGATATGTTCTCCTCTCCCGGCATGTTTGCTCAAACGCAGGGACCTCCCTATGCCCCTGCCAATGCATACGCTGCACCGTATCAACAACCTATCCCACCACCGCTCCCTCAGCAACCACCATCAATGGTCGAAAGCTATGCAATAGGGACGTATTCAGAATATCTAAAGGAACCCTTAGATTTCACCATACGAAGCATTATGCTTCCAAGACCTCTCCCTGATTTTCCCAAGTTCAAGGGTGAGGGAGATCCAAATGCGCATATCAAAGCTTACGCTACTGCCATACGAGAATTACTTCCTTGGGATGGGGTTGTTGCTAAAATATTTCCCAAAACCTTGGAAGGCATCGCTCTTGATTGGTATTATAGAATACCTGAAGCTTCCATACATTCGTTTAAACAACTCGTGTCAGAGTTCATCAAAGCCTTTGACATGAACAAACTATTGAGAATAGGAATCAGGGAATTCTTGCATATCAAACAAGAACACAATGAATCTGTCGCCCATTTCATCCAGAGGTGGCGTACAGTTCTTTATTCATCAGCAAGTGCTCCAAACATGGATCAGATGGAACTATGTGATTTATTCCTTCATTCTCTCAAGAGAGAGTGAAGGAAGAAGTCCAAGTTCCCACTAAGGACTTATGATGAAGTACTTGAGAGCGCTCTACGAATAGATCAAGCAGCGATAGATAGTGGTCGTAAGACATATGGAACAAACGGAGGTTAATCACCTCCACTCAAAATACTACAACTACCACAAATGTCAATCAAGGACCTAAAATCCTTAACAAAAATCGTGGGGTAACAACGGATGGGGTAACCGACCAACCCAAGAGGGTAAATGTTGTTAATACTCCGTCACAAACAAACAACCAAATAAAACAACAACTTTACCCCAACGGTCAATACGGGATTTTAACCATCCACAACAACAACAACAACAATGGCAAATCCCATACAAGGGCCAAGCCAAAACTCATTTGGTTACCAAAACCAAAGTCAAAACCAGAAACAACAATTCCAAAACTTTGGTCCTAATAGGCAACAGTTTGATCGGAATTTTAGGCCACAATACACACCAAACCAACAAAACGGGAATTATAACCCCAATTCTTATTGTGGTTTCCATAAAATTCGGGGTCACGATACTAGAACATGCCGTGACTACAATAAATTTATGCAACGTTTTCCAGAAGAACAAAGACAGTTCTTCACAGACCTGTTCTTGGCAGATCCCGTCTCATCATCACCAAATACTCTCGCAGGGGCAGTTTCTCCTCAGAATGCTCCCCTCAAGATCTTTAATGATCCGCTCCCAAATCATGACAGCAATAGGCTGAATCCAACCGAACAAACAAAGGTGCAGTGACGGGAAACAATGACCATGAAGCCTCGACTTCATTAAATCCATCAGTCGCGCCACAGTTGGGAGCTCAACCGAGACCTAAGATAGTCAGTTTGGTAGAATTAGACGCTGAACTACCTATCGAAGCTATAACAAGAACACGAGAGTATTTCTCTCAACCAAGCCCAAGTCATCTGCCAGAGACAGATAAGAGTCAGCAAATAGTTGAAAAACCCATCGGTGCGTATGATTTAATTAGTGACCTAACAAAGACCTTTTCACACATTTCATTTTTGGACTTACTAAAGAACTCTCCCTCTCACAGAGTTGCTCTTTTAGAAGCATTAGGTCTAGGCCATCTAATTAACATCACTCCACCTCCCGAAACACAAGTAAATCACGTAGATTTTGATATCCACCCTCCGGGGCAGCCGGACAAGGATGTCGAATTCATCTTCGAAATAAGTAAAATGCCCACAGATGCTGAGATCGCACGCCGAGGTGACCCAGCCTTACACTTGCAAGTGTGGGTTTATAATAACTATGTAAAACGGGCAATGGTTGATGATGGGGCCGCAGTTAACATAGTCCCTTTCTCTTTCCTCCAAAAACTTGGATATGGAGAAACAAACTGTTCCACTACACGAAATACCTTGAGAGGCTATGATAGCCTTAAAGCCACTTCGATAGGAACTATAATACTACCGGTCACCTTAGGGCCCAAAACCATCTTGACTGAGTTTTATATTATAGATCGGGAAACTAACTATAATATGATCCTCGGCCGACCTTGGATACATCGAATGAAGGCAATCCCTTCCACGCTATTTCAAGAAGTAAGATTCTTGCATCTGGGAAAGGTATTTGTAGCCAAAGGCGATCCAAAACCTTTCGATTTGCACCTAGCTGATTTAAAGAAAAGACCAGGGGTGCACTCAGAATTTGAACTGCCAACAAACCAACTTAATAAACCCTCTGACCCAAAGCCAGAGGAAAAGTTGATACCTACGACGGATCTTGAAACTACCAGCATAGCCAAAACAATTCCAACCCCTAAAGGTAAAACTAAAGAAACAATATCATTAGGGACTACTGCGAAAATCGTTGAGTTGATAGAACAAGATTCACCAATGTTCTTACCATTCGATTCAGTAGGCATGGGATTTTCCCTAGGTGTTGGTTCCTTGCCAGCAGAGGATCTCTGTATGGTAGAAGTAGAGTGTGCAAACGCAGCAGATGCCCCAACATCTACACTCCCGGCTAAGTATTGGACTCTCCATTTCGATGGAGCTAAATGTCGTTATGGAGCGGGGGCAGGTATAATTCTTACTTCACCCGAGGAGAAGGTCCTCCCATTCTCTTTTAAGTTAAACTTTGAATGCACAAACAATGGCGCTGAGTACGAAGCCCTCCTCCTTGGCCTCACCTTAGCTAGAAGAATTGGTATTAATAACATCAGAGTCTTGGGAGACTCGCAATTAGTAACAAACCAAGTTTCTGAAGTATATGAAACTAAAGCCAAACATTTACAACTCTACAAAAATGCTGTATTAGATTTAAGCAAGGCGTTTAACTTCATATCCATTGAAGCGATCCCGCGAGAGAAAAATCTTCTCGCCGATTCAATAGCAACCTCAGCATCACGCTTCACTCCAAGCAATGAGCTAGAAGACACTCACTTCACAGTATCCATTCGTGACGAACCATTGATAAAAACAATGACAAATCCTCTTTCAAGCGAAAGTGAATCTACCATCCTAGACCATGTTGGAAATGATGCGGCTACTTTAGATTACTTAAATGCCTATGCAGCACTACATCTCTCCTATCACATGCTAGACTTATCCCTGATTCCGCATTCGTCTTCCTACTTCGGAAATCCCATAACGGATCATCCCTCACAAATGGAATCCAACATATACGCAATAGGAAATGGGGATGATCTAGATTTACCTCCAGCACCACCTGAGTTCGAAGAGGGTAACGCCTCTTTGATCGAAGAAACAATCGATGTCAACATCGGGACAGAAGATGAGCCGAGAATTTTAAAATTAGGATCTTCGTTAACACCAAAAAGTGGAAATACATACTCAGGTTCTTAAAGAACATCAAAAGGCGTTTGCATTTAATTATAAAGAGATGACAGGAGTTGCACCCCACATTGCAGTACACAACCTTGTCACTAGATCAGATGCAAAGCCAATTAAACAAAAATCAAGACCCATGAAGCCCAAAGTAGCTCTCATGGTAAAAGAGGAAGTAATAAAACTCCTTCAGGTAGGATTCATCAAGCCAGTTGACTACTCCCAATGGGTATCTAACATCGTTCCCGTTCTCAAGAAGAATGGAAAGATACGCATCTGCATAGATTTTCGAGATATCAACAAAGCTTGCCCTAAGGACGACTTCCCATTACCATCTATAGACGTTATTGTTGATGCAACAGCTGGTTTTGAACTCTTGTCTCTCATGGATGGATTCTCGGGATACAATCAAATCAGAATATCCGAGCAAGATCAAGCTAAAACCATGTTTATAACTCCTTGGGGAACCTATTGCTACGCTGTTATGCCATTCGGTCTCAAGAACGCCGGTGCTACCTACCAGCGAGCTATGACATACATATTTCACGATCTAATTCATAAAATCATGGAATCTTACGTAGATGACTTATTGGCTAAAGCTAAGAAGTGTTGTGACCATCCCGAAGTACTCCGCGTCATTCTTTCACGTTTAATAGAATACGGAGTCATGCTAAATCCAGAGAAATGCGTCTTTGGTGTAACAGGAGGAAAGCTCCTAGGTTACATCATATCGTCACGAGGGATTGATGTTGATCCAACCAAAATTTGGGCTGTCCTCGAAATGGTTCCACCTTCGAACGAATCTGGAATCAAGTCATTTCTCGGAAAGCTAGGTGCAATCCGAGATTTATCCTGGACCTAAGCTTCGCCGTTCATCCAATCAACAATTTACTCAAGAAGGACTATAGCATTGATTGGACTGAAGATTGCAATGAAGCTTTTGATGCAGTTAAGCATTTTCTGTTATCACCACCTACGCTAATGCCACCTAAGCTGGATCACCCGTTAATCCTATATTCGCGAGCTACCGATGTCTCGCTGGCCTGTATGTTGGCCCAAGAAGATGACAAGAGAGAACGTGTGATTTATTTCATTAGCCGAACATTGCTCGACTATGAAACATGCTATACACAGGCAGAACGAGAATGCCTTGCCATAGTCTTTGCTACTAAACGTCTAAGACATTACATGCTGAATCAAGAAACAAAGGTCATGGTAAAAACGGACCATTTACGAACTTTTCTCACACAAGGTTCCTTGTCTAAAAAGGCTGGACGTTTTATAACCTTAATGGGAGAGTTTGAATTAACATTTGTAAACCAGAAGTCGGTTAAAGGACAAATCATCGTGGATTGGTTAGCTGACAACCCATTAGACGGAGGTGATCTAGTAGATTTGGATTTTCCAGATGAATGCGTATACTACATCGAAACTCGACCTGCTATCTCTGAGTGTCCTTGGTACACTGACATCGTTAATTATATCATGGACCATACGTACCCGGAGGCAGTTACACCGCAACAAAGAAGGTGATTACGCATAATCGTAGCTAAATACGTCATTATAGAATACAGTGCTCTATCGAAAAGCATTCGATGGAATGCTCTTAAGGTGTGTTGACACGAAGAGTCCAAGAGGATTCTCCATGAATCCCACAAAGGTATATGTGGAGGCCACTTCGTGGCCATGCCACCGCCGAAAAATACATCGAATGGGCTATTTCGCCCACTCTAGAACATGACGCGATAGAGTTCACACGCAGGTGTCATAAGTGCCAAGAATTCTCCCACGAGATCCACATGCCAGCACAAGCTCTACAACCAATCGCAACTCCATGGCCCTTTTCTACATGGGGCCTGGACTTGATAGGGAAGTTCTCTCCCTCATCCACAGACGGCCATAATTTTATAATCACGGCCACTGAATATTTTACCAAATGGGTGGAGGCCATGCCTCTTACTACTGTACCTGGTTCTGTGATCGCCAAGTTCATTTTGAACCAAATCATTTGCAGGTACGGTATCCCGCAAATCATTATCTCCGATAATGGAACTTCTTTTAAAAATGAAGAAGTTCGCGAACTATGCGGTAAATTTAAGATAAGCCATCATACGGCTTCCTTGTATTATCCCCAAGCCAATGGGCAGGCTGAAGCAACAAACAAAACACTGAAAGCCATTCTCCTCAAAACAGTAAAAGAAAACAAACGAGATTGGCATTTAAAGTTATATCTAGCCTTGTGGGCCCACCGAACCTCAATAAGAACACCAACGGGAGCAACTCCTTTCTCGCTAGTATTTGGGGCAGAAGCAGTTCTCCCGCTTGAGGTCGAAATACCCAGTCTCCGCATTTCACTACAAGGGATTCTGGATGAAGACGCTTACAGAGAAGCACGTCTTTCCCAATTAGAAAGCCTAGATGAAACTAGGTTAGATGCTGAGCAGTGGCATAGAGCTTATGCTGACCGAATGTGCCGGCAATATAACAAGAAGGTTTATGAACGCGATATATACGAAGGTGATCTAGTTCTAAGACTAGACAGTCGGATCGACAAGAAGACCGGCGAAGGAAGGAAATTCCGGCCCAAATGGTTGGGCCCATACCGAGTCACAAAAGACTACGGAAATGGTGCATACCTCTTATGCACGCTAGAAGGTGAGGAATTTGGAAACAGTCAATTCCCTGCACCTCAAGCATTTCTACGCATAAGCAGCTAGCACTGCTTATATAACTATTTACATTGCATCTTCATATAGATTTAGATCATTTTGTCCACTTGTTCTTACACAAATTGTGATCAAGGAATCTATTCTCAAAGTAATTCATTACAAACTCATGATGTTGTTGGCACAAAACTTTCTAATCATATCTCTCCATTTTCACGATATCATCAATCACTTCAGAATCTTTTATCAAATAAAATCAAACATGACGAAGTCTTAACGGTAACCATACCAAGATCTGCAAGTTTGTTCTCGCTTTGATTTCTTCTTAGGATAGGTGTCTTGCCTATGGTCTATTCTAGAAGCTTCATGGTGTCACATCTATCCCATATACACATCTCTTTGGAAATAAGCATATACTGACATTTTACTCAAAAAGACAAGTCAAAAAGTGATTAAAATAGAAAATTTTATTTTTACACATTTCCTTGCCCCACCAACCTTCGGTGATGAGCTTGCGTCTCTTACTAGTGACGTAGGGTTGGGAAAGGATGGAAATGCCCTTACTCACCTATGCCTTGCCCATTTGTGATAAACCCATGCTTCTTACAAGTAGCATGGGGCAAAGTGTAGGGGGTCCTCTAGACGATGCAAATGTTAAAAGGTCATAAACAAACTATTCAAACTTTGAGTCAAAAATGAATGAATCAGATGTTCAAAATTCCAAGAGAGTTAAAATCCTAAAAACCCAGATTTTGTCTACTATGTGGCCATCTACGGGTCTAAGTCTGGATAAACCGCAAAGCAAGTTGCACCCAAAACTATGAAGTCATTCGGGTGGAGTAAGCTTGTAGTTTTCAATTTGGTTCCACCAAAGCTTCGTCTGTCTTTCATCACTATCATTTCACCATATTTCATAACTTGTGCCCTTCTTGGCTCTTGGTGATGAGCCCTCGCATCTTACTAGTTGCGTGGAGTTAGGAGTGGGGCAAGTTAATCTGTTCATCATACTGGTTATTTTCATCACTTTGCCAAAACAAACATGAGGTATCCAAATTGCTCACAGAAGCTAAGATTTAAGATCACAATATATCTACAATATCATGTATCAGCATCATGAAACACAAAAAGAAAGCAAGCATTTGCATCATCTGTTCTCCATTGCATACATTCTAGAAAGCATATAAAACATACATCGTAGTATACACAAGGAAGCTGGAAATAGAAAGGGAAAACACGAGTGACAAGTTTTGATCCAAAATGAATGCATATATATAAATAACCAATGTTTATATACAATGCCATCATGCTCTAGGCATGGTCAAAATGCTCAAAGAGCCCGTGATATACAAAAGAATCTACAGTACAACGCATAGGAGCCAAGTAGTCTCTCAACCCCGCGCGCAACCCTCTAAATATGCGCGCCTCGCCTAGGACTCCGGCTACGCCGGCGCTCTGAATGCACGGAGGGCTCAGGGTCCCGAGGGGCAGCCGCGGTCTCACCATGAGAATGGCTCCTCATAAGACGCTCGGCTATCCTATAGCCTACCAACTCTATACGGAGAGTCGACACCATCCTGGCCACGTGCCAAACGGGAGCGAAGACGTCAGTATGCCTACCGGCTGCTGAGGGCTCCCCGGCATCTACAGATAGCTCCGCACGGGTCTTATCCATAGGGATCATCAGAGAATCAGTGCATACCCTACGGATTAGATCCCGCCACTCACAACAGCCTCTCAGAAACAAAGAAGAAAAAAATGAATTAGAAACTAGGCAAGAGACTAAAAGATACAATGTCAAAACATAAGGAGAGATAGCAATTAAAAATCCTAAATTAAACAAACATTGAAAAGATGAGAGGATAACTTACTCGGATCACCGGCCCTCCAAGATGGGTCGTTGGGGCCGCACACTCACCGCAGATGCCGCCGCTGACCGAGGGGCTGCTCTGTAGTAGGAGCAACATGACGCCCGCACCGACTCATCCTCTCCACCATGGCCCCGGGAGAGTGGCTCCTCTGCGAGCTAGAGTCTCTCTCTCGCACTCTTCGCTCGGCCCTCTCTGCTGCCGCAAATATCCCGAGTGTCATGCCACTCGTGATCGCTGTCATCCGTCTCGCTCCTCTCGACCCTCCTCTCGTAAACTCCTCAGAATCGGAGTCAATATCTATAGGGTCATCGCTGCTGTGAGCAGGACCCGCAGCAATCTGAAGCAAAGGTGCCCGGGCGCACCGGCTCTCCCTCTAGCCCGAACTACCCTCCTGGCTGCAATGGGAGTGCCAGGAGTGATCACTGTCCAACCACGGCCTCTAGGCCCCCCTCTAGCCTCGCGGACTGATCTGTAAACTGGTGCCGCTGGGGGAAGCATGCCCGCATATGGAAGGCCGAACTGCTGAGGAACTCTGCCAAAAGGGTGTACCTCCACCCATCCCACGCGGTCGATAAGCTGCCCTGTGGTGGAGCAGGAGATCAATGTAAGGGTCTCCTCGCCCCATATGCCGGCCATAAGCCGGTACGGCGTCGCCTCCATATCTGCTGTGGTAAGGGAGGCAACTGGCTGGTGAGGTGCTCTAAGCACCGACATATCTGACCATCTAGCTGCCCTCACAGCCCCTGGGTCTGCCACCTCTACCCCTCTGCCATAAGGAATAAAATGCTCATACACCCAACTCATGACTAGAGTCGGGTGGCTCAATGACTGTCCCTGCAAATGGACCACCCTGTATAAGTCATGGTAGGTGGTCCCCAGAATATATGCGCCCCAGGCATATATCCGGCCATGCCCCTCTATCTGTGCAATGATGGGGGCCCAGCAGTATAATAAAGTATCTCCTCCCTTGTCCCCGATCAGCCTCGAGGCAAGGATCCCCATGATAGCCTGTCGAAATACGGGGATGGGCAAAGAAGGAATCGATCGAACTCTCACTCCCTTCTTCGACCCCGTAGAGATGGCTGCATCCCCCATGTAGCCTGCCCACTGTGCAATCTGTGCTCGAGACCCTGCCGTCTCCAGTGTGAGTCTCCTCCCGATGATCGGGACCCCCAGGATACGGTAGACATCCTCCAAAGTGATGGTCCACTCACCGCGGACCCCTGGCAGTCGGAAAGTGTTCCGATCTGCATCCCAATATGAAAACAAGTCACAAAGTATGTGACTGGATGGTGTGACATGGGGCACGCGTGATATACGCAATATGCCGGCCCTCTGTAATGTATCCTCCTCATCCTGAGAAAGGGCATCCAATACCCCGGAGAGCCAATCACACTCTCTCTCTCAGCTCCATCTGATATACTCTGCTCTCGCCTGCATGCACCCAAAACACACAAAATAGGGCAAGTTAGTATCTAATCAATATCGAGAGAGTCATAAAAGCATATAGAAATGATAAAAATACAAGTGCAATCTCAAAAGTTAAGCTCTTTTGCATTCTGTGCAAAACCGCCGCCCTGAGCAGGGGGCGGTTTTGTAACCGCCGCCTTAAGGGCGGCGGTCATGTAACCGCCACCCTGAATAGGGCGGGCGATCATGTACAACCGCCGCCCGGCCAGGGCGGTCGCGGTCCGAAAACCCGCGCGGGTTGTTAACCCCAAAAAGCCCAAAATGAGCAAAAAATGACCTTTTTAACTAAAAACAAAGCCTACCCAGTAGGCGCCCCCCCTAGATGGACCTTTTGAACCTAACATTTTCAAAAATAATCCCCCCATTGCAAAGAATTTGCCATTTCAAATTTGAAGAGGGAAAAACACAAAATGGAAGAAAACCAACCTGTGATCGCTGAGGTCGGTGTTCCGCTCGTGGAGGCATGATCACGATCTCGCTGCGAACGTTTCGACTCTACTCACGTGAGAAACCGTCACCGTGGGTCCCAGAGCTCAAAATCAATCAAATCGACTCACGCAAATGAATAGGAAAATGGGCCCACTTTCATATATATATCGTTCTGTTTCGTTTTAAAATGACTTTTCACAGGTTTGGAGCTGCTGATGGAGGTAAGTTTCTATCCCCGCACGAATGGTACATTCTCCTTCCCTATTATTTTAGCGTTTATCTTCCAAGTTATTGCATCTATCTGCACTTGAGTTCTCTTTTCATTTTGCAGGTAGCGGGAATTTCGATGGCGTCATCTCAACACACGGACGAGTAAGGTATAGCTTCTAACTCCCCATTTCGGGACTGCCATACTCGGACCCACCGTTTTATGCCTCTTCATGGCTAAAACGCTTCTCCGAGGGGGCAATATGTACGTACCCAAAATTGTAAGGTACTGTACTGCCAGAACAGTGTAACAAGTGCCCCGATGATGATACAGGTCTCCTCGCAAGGTGTTCGGGATCCGGAAAAGCCCTCCGAGCATGCGTTAACATCCCGCATGCCCCGCTTAGCCCCCGTGCCCTTTTTTTTCTCCTCTTTCCCTCTTTCCTTGGCCTCTTGGCCTTCAAGGATTTAAACCGCCGCCCCCCTGCAGGGCGGCGGCTTCGTGACCCCGCCCCGAAACAAGGTGGCGGTCCTGTGAATCGCCGCCTCGCCAGAGCGGCGGTCCCGTGCGCACATTTTCCGTACTCTTTTGACGTGACCCGCGTGAAATATCACGACTCACCAGCTTTCCTTGCCGACTTGAGCATGCATTTATGTTTTTGGTCCCCTGGAATAGTGTTTTTCCTTTGTTTATTGTTTAGGAGTTCAATTTGGTTTTGGTTCTTGGATGTTTGAATTCCTATAAATGCATGGTTTGTGCTCAAGCAAATGGCCTCTCTCTCAAGTTTTGTTTTCTGGATTCCTCTTTGCAATTCCTTTAGTTTTCCTTTTCTTAGAATACTTAGTTTTCTTCATTGCGTGTTTTGGTTAGTATTGTTCAAATTGTTGGTAAGCCACAGACCCATCTTGTGCAGTAGTGCTTTATTGTTTCATACAATCCAGCTTAGAAGCTTGCCTCTCGAATTCCTCTTTCTTTGTAGATTTGTTTTTACTGTGTCTTGGAGTTCTTAGTTCAATTCATCATATACCCGGTTAAGCTTTATTCAGCTTTGTTGGTAAGCCACATATCCAACTTGTGCAAGCAGGTGTCTTTATTTTGGAAATGTAGTAGCTTGGGAAGCCATTAAAGTTGTAGGTTTTGCTCTTCGTATAGGATAGTTGCAGGTTCTGGTCGCTTCACGTTGCATGACTCGTAGTAAAATCCCGCTAGGAATCGCATAAGCCAAGCTCTGTACTCTTGCGCTATCCCTCTCCTACTCGTATTCTCGGTCTGCATTCTGAGCTGTCCTTATCCCAAAATCTACTCCTATCGGTGCTAGCATTACACGCTTTTCTGGATCCAAGTGAACACGAAAGAATGAGAAGATCATACTGAGGGGACGAGATCATACACACACCATCGGATTCGCCACTGTTCTGCGGAATCCAGGTTTTAAATTTCAAAGTTCTAGTCAGAATCATATCAAATAGAGTAGTTAATCGCTTTATTTCATTTCATTCTATTCTTGATATTGCTAGGGAAGCTGTGGGGATTGATAGTTTCTGAGAAACTATGATTCACTCCTCACTTCTGAGGTAGGATCGAGAATCTTGCAGGTAGATTAGACAGGCTATTTTATTCATTTAGAATAATTCTACAAATCGCATAGGCAAATAACCACACTCGGTTATCTTGTCTATTTTTTATTGTTTAGTTATTATTTCTAGATATGCTTAAAATAGTTTTGCTTTCCTTAAAATTGTTAAATATTTCGTAGAAGAATAAAAGCTATATGCGCTTAGATTTATTTCACGTAGTTAGAATTTTCTTCATTACGCTTAGTTTTTTTTATGACAGTTTATGGGACCTCAAGAGCCTGGGAAATATATATTTGAGCCAATCGTGCCTCAACCAAACCTCGTCACAGCGATAGTTGACATAGACCAAAATCTCAGGATACAAGTATTCCGAACAACCACAGATTTACAACTGATCATTTCTCAGTTAAGAGGATTAAACATAGAAGACGACCAAGCACATGCGTTTTGGTCAAGTCAGCCAAACTACAGATTACCCTAGAAAATATCCACATGACCGTAGAAGGGCTCGAAAGAGAACAAACATTCGGGTGCGATCCTCTAGTTCCACAGCCAGATGCTGGAGACACCCTCGTAGATATAGATACCAGCTTAAGAATCCAGGTCGCAAGAACGCCTGTGAGGTATTCTGAGAAGATTGCACAACTGTTGGTTCTAAACATAGAAGCTGAGAAAGCATACGACTACTGGATACTAGGGATTAGAACTTGATCCCGCGTATGACCATAACAAGGCCGCAACAACCAAGAGTCTATGGTTGTGATCCACAGATCCCACAGCCTAACGAGTCCACAGGTCAATCCAATATAGATGCTAACCTACGTACCTTGGTATTTAGGTCCACTCCACTTCCACCTATCATCGTCGAACAACTGTCCTTACTAGATATAGCGGCTAACGAAGCTAGGGAATTCTGGACTAGGCCAGAAAATCATCCGTAGAGCCAATTATATTCATCATCCACCATATGACCTTATCAGGAGATATACACGAAACAATCCCAGGTCATTTTCCACGTATTCCATAACCCATAGATCAAATCACGCCAGAGCTCGATATTGATTGGAGCCTTCGAGCAGTCATCCTTGCTGATCGATCTATCACACCAGTCCAAGTTAGAAGGGCCTTCTTTTCCTTAGATTCACAAATTCCACTAGTGCGTGTCAAAGACATTAGACTTCCTAACTAATTTGTCTGCATATTCCATCCCCACCGGTTTGTCTCGGCATGACCTCGGGAGGTCGGGTACGTGGAGGAGTTGTTGATTCTCATGCTCTCCTGCCGCTTTTCAAGGTACAGTACGTCCCTCTCCACTCAACTCGAACATAACCCTTTGACATAATGCCTTAGGCTACAACAATGGGGGTGGATCCAAGTACTCCAAAGTAGTCCACACAAGAGGGAACCTTGTGGATGAAATGGGAAGTTCTCCACATTACCTACCCCGAATAGTGATTCCTTTGTGAGATAGTGTTACAAGTTGTCCCTATCGCAACCCTTTTGAGTACACGGTGGATGCATTTACTGCCCACTTTTCTTAAAGGGGAAAAAGTCAAGATACTTCAAGATAGTCAAGACTATTTTGGTAAATCACCCCGCTCGTGGATAGTTTTGTAACACCTAGGACAAGAGAACCACCTAGGAAAATATACTTTGGCTAGGAGCCCACTTTGACCATTCTAAAACAGTGTTGAGTTATGAACCATCTTTCATCATGAAACGTGTGACGTGTTACTTTCGCTTAGTTTTTCACTTGCCTTAAGGTGAGGTGAAACTCTACCAAGTGAGGCCAACATTTTCATCCCCACTTTGTTTTAATTCCTTCACATTCTTTTGAAACTTTTTGATCAAAAGAAGGGTGACTACCTCTCGTGTTACCAATCGATTTTTTCTGCCACTTTTTGTCCATTTATGCCCATCTATGTTTACATAGGTTAGTTAAACGTCTAAAGTGTGTGGAGACATATTTATATCATTGGTATCCTTTCTAATCTTGATACCCACATCAGGATCATCATTATAGTTAGGAATGATTCATCATTTTATATCCCTTTGACATATTACCTCGTTTGCATTGTCTCGACATAATTAAGATTCTTATGTCATGTTTCTCGTAAACATGATCTAAGTGTCCATATTTTGGCATTATGCTGCCCACATTTTAACACATCCTTAGTATACTTTGAATTATTTTGATATCAAACATTGTCCCATATCTTGAAGGGTGTCGCTTACTTTTTTTGCGTCGTTTCGATACCACTTTGACACTAATATCTCACTTATCCACGAAGCTTGATAGATGTGTCCAATTGGTATGGTTACGTATCTTACATTTGTAAACCTCACCCTTTAAAATTTAGGCCATATTGGTTGTTAAACTTGTCATGGTATCCTTTGATTGGGATTCACATCTACCCTTTGCTAATATTTACACCTTGTTCATTTTGAGCTTGACGTAAATATTCATTCAAGCTCATCTTTACATCCCATTTTCATATGGTGTATTTCCTTGTTGATTGGCTTTGTGTTTCACACTTGCATGTTTATTCCTTGTAATTATTCATTCAAATAACTTATTTTATAGGACAATCCCTCTCAATCTCATTGAGATTGCGTCATCACGATGTCTATTTTCCTTAGAACTTCTTCGTAAAAATCAAGCACGCATCTCCATACTTACAAAATGTCTAGCTGGTTGTCCTTATGCTACCTAAATCAACATGTCACTTCCTTCCATTTGAAGTAGTTCCATCACACTATCTAGATCTAGACATTTGTGCTTAAAACAACGCCAAAATGATCGAATATTGTGCGGTTCCCCATACTTACAAAAATATGGAACCTAGGTTTAGCAATTCAAATCAAAAGATTCCCATTATAACTAAACCTTGTTTGGTTCTTTTCTTGCTAGAGAGCCCATACGGGTAACTCGTTCCCCAAATTCATCTCATAGTCGGTGGTATTATTTGAACGCTTCGATCCAAATTATTATTCGAGTTCCCCCCACTCTTCTTCTAATTCTAATCCAAACATTTCCTCTTCTTCTAAGGATTCCAATCCAGATATTTCCTCTAATTCTTCTGATGATTTAGATCCAAACTACTATTCGATTCATCTAATTCAACTCCTAAGTCATCTAATGCGACTCCTATGTCATGGTCCTCCTTATCTTTGTAGGAACCTCTTCATCATACATTTAATATGACTCCTATGTCTTGCCCATCCCTTTCTTTGCAGGACCCTTTTATCACCACCTCAATGATGTCTTCTTCCTTTGAAGATACGTGTGACTCCAAATCCCTCTAATCAAACATCTAATACAATTCTTGAATCGCAGTCCTCTCTTTCTTTGCGTAATCCTTGTTATTATTCATATGATGCGATTCTTAAATTATGGTCCTCCTTTTCTTCATAGGACCTTCTTCATCAATCACCCCCAATAAGTATTCCTCCTTTGGAGATTCATGTGACTCAAAGTCCTTCGAGAAAACATTTGAATTGACCCATGCATCACAATCTACTATTTTACATACGACATACCATTGTATAGGTAGGTCTACACCACCTTCTTCTACTCCCGAGACATATATCACCACATATTCTTCATCCCCCACATCATTTTCTTCTATCAATCATCATCAAACATCTTCTAAGTCTTCCACACCAATTGGATCTCTTTCTTCCAATCAACCCCGAGTGGTTGATCAACAACTCATACCAATTGATCTCTTTCGTAATGAAGAAACAACAGGAATTTATAGGGGCATATAAAGATATTCCTTTAGCAAAGTACGAGAAAGTATTCTCTTTAGACTTTGATGCATCTACATATTATGAGGAAAAGATTGATTCCTTTTATCAAGAAACAGAGGAAGAGCCTTAGGTCACGCAACTTGACCCTCCTCTTATTCTTCCATCTTCACATTATTTATTATGTGATGAAACTCCTTGGTCTTGCATTGATCCATGGACTATCTTCTCATCACCCAACAACTCTTTGTCTATCATAATTCCTCAATCAAAATCTCTTATGGGGTCAACGCCAAGTATCCCTTCATCTTTATCTAGATGTGGGTCGCCTTCTAGTATCCCTCCTATGCTATTTGTGGGACATTTTCGAGTAGTCCACTATCTTCTATTCTTGGGAACATCCAACTAGCCCTTATCTTCTATGTATAGATCACCCCTGGGTATTCCATCATCTTCTATTCTTGGGCCACATCCTAGTAGTCCATCATCGTACATCTATGGGTCATGTTCTAGTAGCCTTCTTATTCTATTCTTGGGCCACATCCTAGTAGCCCTTCGTCTTCTATCTATGGGTCACATCCTAGTAGCCCTTCTTCTTCTATTCTTGGGCCACATCCTAGTAGCCCTTCATCTTCTATCTATGGCTCACCTCCCAGTAGCCCATCTTCTTCAATCCTTGGACCGTATCCTTTTCATCAATCACATCATCCTTCTACCAATGACTAGGAAATCCCACCATCATTTCTCTCATTCCTATCATCAATCATAAACATTCTCTTTCTTCTCCTTCTCGAGGTCAGAAAAGTCACAAGTCAACTTATAAGAAACCCAAATAGGTTCATTATCAAGCTCAGGTCAAAACTTCCAAGAGCTCAAAATCCCCCAACAACTTGAACAATCTCAAAGTTGTAAATCAAGCACGATTCAAGAACGCACATCAACGTAACCATCAAGTATGGCGCAAAGTGCATAAACCTCTGGATAGGGAACTCAAGCTCCCACATACAAAATCCATGTTTCAGGATAAATCATAGTCCTTTGTTGAGTGTGAACTCACCACGATCATTGAGATCGGGGAAAACATGACTCTTGATAAACAAACATGCCTAGTCTCCCTTATCAAGGAAGTCGCAAACATTGTTGTTGGATCTTACCACACATAGTGACTTTGTTAGTCCCAACCTCTTAAAACTGTCAAAAATCTAAAAATAAAAAACAATTCAAATTTTTTTTTTTTTTTGAGAAAACACAACAAAAATCAAAGGTACAAAGATCAAAACATTGCAATCAGGTGTTGTGTACACATGGATTTCTTTCTTCCCTTCCTTTCTATTCTTTTGCAAGTCTTCCTACCATTTTCATCCCTTCGGTGATATTTTGGTTAGCTTATTCACACACATTTTGTGACATTTATCTCTATGGTATCCATTTGACCCTGGTCTTTTATCACCTTGGTAAATTAAAGAACGACTGACCTCTTAGAGATCCTATCACATTCAACATCTAATAAACTTGTTGTAAAGAAATTTTGGACATATTTTTTGACACTAGCCAATGTCATCATTGTAAGAACTTCCACCTCCTTCCATCAAGCCATCAATGGTTCTTAACCCCTTGTCAAACAAGAGATCTGAAATAAGTTTTCAGAAAGCAAAAGAATAAAATCAATCAAAAATCAAAATCTATAAAGCAAAAGTAAATTGATATATTACTCTCTCTTGGGGTATTTTCAATAATCTCTACTGTATATGTACGCCTAATCGGTAGTAGAGAAATGTTGCGATTAGAATCAAATACATTTCCATCGGGCTATGGATGCCAAGGCAGCGTGAGAGCAATATATGGCTATTCTTTCACCATCCATTCACAAAATCACCTTTCACAATAAATCATTCCTACACATTGGCTAGGGTCTCTTCACTTGTTGTCTATTAAATCTTCACTTCAAGAGGTAATAAACTCCATGTGCACACACTGGATCTCTATGAGTAGGTAGGATTAGTATGTTACCAAGTGTCTCATTTTGGATCTTGTTCAGACTCTTACTCTAGTCCATATCTTGTCTTACAATTTTTGCCTTTGGTTAATCACTTCTTCATCACAAGGCTTCTAAGCTACATTCATATCATTCACATCATTCTTCTACTTCATTCAGAACATCCATGTGTATAAGATTACTTGTTTTCCATGTTTGCATGACATGTTTGTCACCTTTCACAAAAACAATCTTCTCCTTCCTTTCTATCATGTTCTTTTAGGCAAATTACGTTGGGGGCATCCTTGCTTCTTCCCAGCATTTCATTGGTTTATGTTCATCATCATGTTGAACCTATCCATAATGGCCTTGGGTCCCACTTCTACCTGTGAAGAGTTTTCCTTTGAATACTCCCACCTAATTGTTAGGGCATTTTTACATCTTCACCTTTCTAGTACGCACATGGCATTATGCCCTTGTACATCCCATCTATCACTAGGGGCATCCATACTTCCTTGTCTTCATGTTCATAGTTTCATAAAACTTTCAAAATCAACCAAAACATTTAAATATGTTAGAAAAATAATCAAAAACATTCAAATATGTTTAAAAAAACTTCTAAAAATTGAAAATCATCCAACAAAACATCACTCTTTGGTTCTCACTTGTTCATGTGTGCGACTTGTGGATCATCTTGATCTACCTCCATCAATAAAATCTAGGCTACTTACTTCATCTATACTCTGGGGCACAATGAGTTTCCTGGTACTATTTCATAGTACACATTGCTTTTCAATTGGACCTAGGTGTCCTCCATTATTGCCCTCACATGTATCCTTGCTTGGGGCACCATCATCAACCCTTGTCATTAATTTTCATAGGTCGTAATTAAAGCTCGATAATAAAAACATTATATTATGTTTCTCTGTTAGTTTATCTTGTTTAATTTCTTGTATTGCATTGCATTTTGTATGTTGCATGGAGTTAGACATCTTTCACTTTCTCATATGCATTACATTTTGTATGTTGTATGGAGTTGGTGTTTCAAAGAATGGACAATTTTTCGTAGTATGGATTTTCATGTCATTCTACTTTTTTCATATGCTTATATTTTTCATAAGGACCGATGACGTAGCTCTTGTGGAAATATGATGACATCAAAATTGTTCCAATATACAAAGGCCAGAAACTAAACTATTCTCTCCCCTCCATATTTCTTTTCTCGTATCACTTTCTTCTCACCCCTAATCTTCCATCTTATCGGGGCATCCTGCCCCTTTCCATTCTTCTATCTATCTCTCACCTTTTTCAATCGTCGATCATCTTCCTTCATCACCCTATCGACACTCGAGGGGGAATCTCTCCTTCCTACTAATTTTTCTTCTATCCCTTCAAAATTTCTTCCATCTACTATCTTTGAAGTGGCATCACTTACGCCACCCCAAAGAGGGGCAAATGTAGACACCCATAATTATGCCTGAGAAATTTAAATACATAAATTACACTAATTATCCCCCTTCTTGCAAATTGGTGACATATCGTCAATAAGCACTCATATTCCCTCTTATTGTCATTAATTAATTACAATACACTAATTGATTAAGTCACCTATCCAACTAACATCCCGATTAATGATCTTCTGTTAATTATTCACCCCTTCTATCTAGAATAATTAATTATTATTAATTAATTAGCTTTCTTCTGTTTAACCAATAAATCAATATTTAATTGATTTAATCCCTTCTAATAGCCTAAATCATACTAATATTCCTCTAATTATCTTCTATAAGCTTACATCTACCTATTAGTTAATCACCTTTGATTAATTAAAACACCCCCCAACTCCCATGACTTGCTAAGCATAAATTAAACCCTTCTAAAGTAAGGTTACCTTTTATAAAGCAACCTTATCCATTCCTAATCATGTTTTACCTTTATCCCACATGTAAAGGGATGAAGTGTTTCCTTTATCCATTGGGCTATATAAGGAGCCCTCCTTCTACCTTTATACCTACACCTAAACTTCTTGAGAAAGCAAATGCAAAGCATATAGCAAAATAGACTAAGAGATTGCCTTTTGTTTTCTTGAGAGTTCATCATCTTGAAGAGTTAAGCCTCTTTCCTAAGTGCTTAGGTCATATGGGAGGTGTCAAAAGGGTCTTATAGCCCAACTTTGACAAGCCCTCATTCCTAGGTTCTTAGAACACTAAGAACAACCATTTTTGATAGCCATGGAGCCTACTTAGGTCCCTTCATTTATATGTTGTTAGAGAATAGAGGATTTTAGATGTTTAACATTGTTAGTTTCAAAGTTTTATTGATGAATGTTAGCATCTAACCCTTGTTTAATTCTTATCATGATGGTGCTAAGTAGTTTGTTTAACTCTTGCTAATTAAGGCTATTTAGGTGTTAGTCTTTTACTCATATTAGCATTAGTTTAAAAACAACACATGCACACGTAGGGATTATCAAAGGTAGAGATAGCATAGTTATAGGGTTGGGGATTTAGGGGCATCATTCATATGCTCAGGATACCATTGGACATGGATTTAGTGTAGATGTTTTTGGTTGCATGGGAGAATAAGTCTAAAATATTTCTAAGGTGAACATGATGGGATATGATGGAGATAAATTTTATATTGGATGACGTACATGGGATTTTGGGGTTACCGATTGGAGGTACCCACATGTACTGTGATCTGATATCTAATGTTATAAAGAAGAGATTTTTGGCCATATGGGCTATAGGGAGAAGTACATATGACAAGCGCATGTTGTGCATTTTACTCAATGCGGTCACAGAAACAAGGATTTTGGACTTTTGAAAAGTGGTTAAGGGTGTTGTAGTGGCACACATAGTGTGTCAAAAGGCCGATGGAACCATCCTATAGTTCTTGATAGCAGCATGTTGGGATGTTGTGGATCAGGGAGTAATATTTAGTTGGGGCACCACCATATGGGTTTAGTTGGTACATGATATTTAAATGGTTTGACATAGAGGTCGATGGTCATGAGAGCCATCATATTGTTAACATCATGGATATATATACATATAGATATATATGTGTGTGTATATGTGTGTATATATGAGTGGTTCTCGATGTATAGGATGACCGAGATGCCACAAGTATTAGCAAGAAATGCCCCAAGAGTACTTCAAGAGGTGTAGGGGATGACAAAGTGAAAAAACATTAGGTATAACAGACCACTAGCACATGTGGGTCTAGATGATGTGATATGACAGCCTTATGTAGGGAATGTAGATTAGTGGCCCAACTAACCCAAAGTATATTTCTTGGATACCATCACCGAGATGATAAAAGGAATGATAACCAGATCGTGCCAAGCCAAGAACACAGATGCTAATCAAACATCATGATCAATAAGATGAAATTACTTCCCGAATAACTTTACATAAACCTTTGCAAACAAATGAGTAACAATATCATATATTATTATGGAACTCAATGAAATACAATGAGAATGGGCTTTAATTATATAGGCAAGGAATAACAATCTAAGAACCAATCAAGGTCATAGATCAAACCATCAATCATGGAAAAACTGGTCAAGTCCATAGATTTATGAGAGATCTAGACATCAAGGATCTAGTCAATACCATAGATCAAGGAAAGAACTATACTAACAACTAGATAATATCTCCTAATATAAATAAATAAAAAGAAATATCCACACACATAAGTGGGTGAGGATAAATATAATAATGTACTTAGGTGAACATGAGCTAAGGTAAATATCTACTCTAACACCCCCTCAAGTGAAGATAGGGAAAAAAGAAGTGGCATGTCCACAGATGAGTCCCTGGCAACTAGGCCTCGATAAGGTACTCATGTACAATATATCCATGAAGAAATATCGAACCAAAAGAAAGAAAGAATCCTGCTAGAAGGAAAGATAAAGAAGAAGAATAAGAAGGAATATGTTCTCACAAACACCCCCTAAGAACAACTTCTGAAAACCTAATCATTCCACGCAATTCAAGGTAGCGAGGTGATGCAAAAGGCTTCATAAAGATGTCTACAACCTACTACTGAGTCAGAATGTACTCCAAGAAAATAACTCCATCCTGAATGTGTTGACGAATGAAGTGGATGTGTATCTCAATATGCTTGGTCTACTGGTGCTCAAATGGGTTGCGAAATGTGAATTGCACTTTGGTTATCACACAAAAGTACAATCGGTGAATCCTGTGGGAATCTAAACTCTATCAATAACTCGGTGAAGCCAAAGAATGCTGACTCACTTATAATCATGTTGCCTTGTACTCTACCTCTGAAGATGAAAGTGCAATAGCCTATTGCTTTTACATGCCCAAGCAATTGGAGAAGAACCAAGACAGAAAAGATAGCCAGAAGTGGAACACCTGTCATCAATAGAACATGCCCAATCTAAATCAGATACCCAACAAACCGAGTAGAGCCCCTAGTGTAGTGTAGGCCAAAGTGGGAAGTGCCATGTAAATAGAAAAAAAAATCCTTTTAGCGGCCTCGTTAGTGACTATTATGAGGATAATGTGCAAATTGAGATACAAGCCCTACTGCAAATGAAATATCAGGGCGATTATGGGTCAAGTACATGAGACTCCCAACAAACTGTCTATACAATGTAGGATCACAAAGTGGTGTGGTACATGTGGATGTAAGAGTAACTCCATATTGAAAAGGAGATGGACTTGGCTTGCAATCAGCCATATCAAAGCACCTAAGAAGATCATGGGTGTACTTTTGTTGACTCAAATGAATCCCTGAATCTATCTAAGAAATCTGCAAACTAAGGAAATAATGCAATAGCCCAAGATCTGTCATGTCAAACTATGTAGAAGAGCTCTTTGAATACTATGAATGTGGGAAGAAGAGTTTCCAGAAGTAAATGATCATCAAAATAGAAGACAAGTATCACAATATCCTCACCAACATGCTGGAGAGATACACTATATGATTAGAGTGGCAACAAACAAAACTAGTAGATAGAAGAAAAGAATCCATCTTCTCATACCAAGCCCGAGGGGCTTGTTTAAGACCGTAGGGAGACCTTCGAGTTGACAAACAAGAGAACAATCCTGAAAAAATCCAAATGGCTGCTCCATATATATTTCCTCTTGTCGATCTCCATGTAAGAAGGCACTCTTACGTCCATCCGTATACGGGCCACCTGTGATGCGGTAATAGCAAGTACAAGGCATACAAAATCCATCTTGCAACGAGTGTAAAAATCTCGAGTAATCAATACCTTCAACTTGTGAAAAACCCTTTGCAACAAGATGAGCCTTATACTTGTCAATGGACCCATCAGCTATGTATTTGGTTCAATATACCCAATTACACCTAACAATCTTTCTTCCTTTAGGAAGAGATACCAAATCCCAAGTATGATGCTTCATCAAAGAAGAATACTCAAATGTCATCATCATCATCCCACTCCCGTATCCCATGAGCCTTTGAAAAACTGTGGATCCTCATAAACTGATCCTCATAAACCTGCGTGACACAAAAGTCCAAAACCATCGTAGAATGTGCGTGATGATTCCTAGTGGGTGGAAGATCCTCTATGAAAGGTGTCACCTCAAAAATTGTAGTACAATCCCACTTAGGCATAAAATGACAACATCAGCATGAATAGGATCCTCAACGAAATCTATAACCTCCTCATCAATATCCTCAAAGAAAGGATCCTCAAGATGAGATAAAGAAGAAGGAATGGAAGAAGATGAAGAATCATGAGGAGTGAAATGCTCATCAAACAGAACATGTGTTCAAAAATAACATCATGTGTATCAAGATCTAAAATACAATAAGCTCTCATGTCCTCACAATGCCCTATACAGATCAAGGGTTTACTCTTCTTATCCAAATCTTTCTTTTTCTTCTTTGGCATAAAGGCCTAAGCATGGCTCCCAAAGACTAAAAAAATACATCTAGCTTAGTGTTAGACCAAGCTTCCTCTAGAGTCAAATTCTCAAGTGCTCTATGTGGTGTGCGACTCTAAATATAGTTAAAGACAATTAGCTACTTCTACCTAATACATAGGAGGTATATCTCTAGAATGCATCATACAGTTAGCCATTTCCTTCAAATTTCTATTCTTCCTTTCTGCTAAGCCATTTTGTTGTGGAGTATGAGGAACATAATGTTGGTGAATAATACCTTGAGTTTCCAAAAATTCAGAAAACTCATTACTTCAAGTACTCCTCCATTATCAATATGAAGGTTCTTTATGCTACTAGAAGATTGTTTCTTGACCAAAGCTTTGAAGACTTTGAAGTGTTAAATAACATCACTTTTGTACTTGAGAAAATAAACCCAAGTACGCCTTGATAAATTATCAATAAATTAAGTGCATACTTAGCTCCATTGAAAGATGGGGTAGGAAAAACTATCAAGTCACTATGCACAAGCTCAAGTGGTGAAGAATCTCTCTTAGATAAATTCTTAGGAAAAGGATCTTGGTGTTTTTCCTAATGAAAAACCATGAAAAACTCCCTCAAGAAAAGAAACTCTAGGAAGACCATCTACCATACCATGAGTGCTCAACTCCAAATATTTATAATTGAGATGTCCAAATATTTCATGCCAAAGCTTACTCTCTGAATCTACATGAGAAACCAATCTTGTCCCTATAGAAGAAGTTTCATCAAAACCCTCAAAGTGATATAGTCTAGAACTATGATCAACAATACCCTGAGCAACTAGTGAATGAGGCTCCAACAAAGTTTGTACTTCTGTTCCATGTGGTGTAAAATTCACTTTTTTCCTTGACCAAAATGAAAATTTTGATATATAGAAAGAGAATTTATAGTGATGTTAGAAACATAGAGCACATCTTGGATATTTCCACCATTAAGTTGTATATCACCTTTTCCCTTAACATAAATAAAGGAAGAATCTCCAACCTCAATTTTGGAATTAGAACTCAAACCTAGAGAAATAAAAAGACTCCTTGGAAGTATTCATGTGATGAGAAGCACTAGAATCTATAACCCAACTACTGTAAGTGGTGACTGAGATCTTCTAACATTAAGTGATTTTCCATGTTGATTAGAAGGAGGTGGAGTGGAGATAGAAATTTTGTGTTTCTTGATTGCATCCTCTAAGGCTTGCATTCACTTATAACATATATGTTCTTCATGATTACTACCCCCACAAAAAGAGCATGAACGATAAGAATTATTCTTGGATTTAGAAGATTCCTTGGGTTTTGAGTTGTTTTCTTTGGGTTTATGAGAATTTTGAGATGGAGAAGGTGTGGATTTGGTTTCACTATTTGGTTTTCCCTTGCCCTTCAGATTAGATGCAACTAATTGCTTTTGAGAGGTGGAAGACTCAAGGTGAGACAATTTGGATTCTTCCTAGTAAGTCTTTCACAAAATGTTTCTAAGTTAGGCATTTTGAATGTGTCACCTAAGGCATCCATGCTAGAGAAAAAGGTAGAATAAAAATTTTGGAATGGTCCTCTCAACTTGGATAGAATCAAGTAAACACACTCTTCATCTTTCTTATCTCTTCCACTCCCCTTCAACCGTGTCAAAAATGCTTGAACTTGGTAAGATAGTCTATAATTGTTGGAAAATCTTCGTGGATTAAGAGAGGTGATCTCAATGTCAAGTTGCATGGCTCTCATATGATCCACATTACCAAATAAATTCTTTAATTTCTCCCATATTTTTAAAGGAGAGTCACACTTTTCCAAATGAAACAAAATATATGTCACTTACATAAGTTCCTATCAAACACATACACTCATCAAATTTGCACTTTAGGTACTAAAATGTCTCATTTTCTCTAGTGAAAACTAGTTGTTCTTTAGAAGTTAAAGCCCATAATCCTTTCCCCTTAATTAATGTTTCCATTCTTGGTTTCCATGTGTGGTAATTATGTGTTGTTAATGGCTCAACATGATCTAATGCAGAAGTAGATGCCATCCTCAAAAAATCACCAAAAGAAATGCAAGAACCAAGAAATGCAACAAGATCCCCAAGCAATGCAACAAGACCCCCATATTTTGGCACTTTATAATTATAGTGTGATTCTCAAAATAAATATTTCCAATGGAAAGAGCACGGAAAACAAGAACTTTTGCAAAAATGGTACTCAAAACCGAGTTACCGATCAAAAGTTACAAGCTTTTCAATATTATGCTCTGCTATTTATTTTAGTTACCACTAAAACAAAATAAAATGCTCTTGCCTTCACCACACAAATAAAATGAAAGGGGGCTGGAGTTAAGCACCTACTAGTAAGAATCACAAGCTTTAAGCCCTCATATGAGCAGGAGCTAAGAATTTCAATGGGTGTGTGCAAATTAGAATTTCTTTTGGTGAAATCTGCTATATCTAGACTATGCTAAAAGTGACTTTCACCACCCAAAATAATAGTTTACAAATTTTCCTGAAATAGCAAACATTTCACCGTATTGTCTGTGGAACCCTACTAAAAGAGGAAAGTAATGTCTTTTCCGAAACCATCTTTTGCACACCAACTGAGAATACTAAATCCACGTAAATAAAAAAAAGCCAGATCCAAACTCAAAAAATGTGAAAAACCCAGAAAATGATTTGCTAGTTTTCCTTCATATCTAACACAAATCCCGAGGTAACTCTCCCGGTTCTCTACACAAAAAAAAAAACCCAAAAAAATGACTGCCTCCAGAAATGGTCAAGTTTATAGTCAATCTTAGGGTTTTTCCACCTTTCAAATCCAATGGAAGCCTCTATTTTGCATAAAAATACACACAACAACAAAATACGAGCAAATCCTGAAATATATGAATATATAAAATATTTATTTACCAAATAAAAATCACGGATGAATGTCAATAACAATCTCCCTTCCGATACCATAAAAGGAACAATAACTAGATCATGCGAAGCCAAGAACACAAATTCTAATCAAACATCATGATCAATAAGATGAAAGTAATTCACCGAATAACTTTGCATAAACCTTTATAAACAAATGAGCAGCGAATATCATATATTATTATGGAACTCAATGAAATACAATGAGAATGGGCCTTGCTTATATAGGCAAGGAATAAAAATCTAAGAACCACCAAGGTCGTAGATCAAGCCATAAATCATGGAAAGAACTATTCATCAAAGAACTAGTCAAGTCCATATATTTATGAAAGAAATAGACATCAAGGATCTAGTCAATACCATAGATCTAGGAAAAACTAGCCAATACTATAGATCAAGGAAATAACTATACCTAAAAACTAGATAATATCTCCTAATATCTAAATAAATAAAAAGAAATATCCACACACATAAGTGGGTGAGGATAAATATAATAATGTATCTAGGTGAACATGAGCTAAGGTGAATACCTACTCTAATAGGTGACAGGGCACTATTTGTATTGGGTGGAGAGACACATTGTGGATAGATTGTTGTAAAAGTTTAGATAGCCAACACTAGTAGTGATACAACCATTTCCACACTACCATTATTGTCATGCTAGAGAGGCTACGAGGAAGGAGGTCCTGGCTTCCAACATTAGGACCTCCCCAAGAAGTGGGTGTACTAGAGAAATGACAGTCAAATGCGATGGGAATGAAAATCCCACCGTAGATCATAGTGGACAATGGTTCGTAGGAGGGATCCACTGGAGGATCCATAGACATAGGGTCATAGGCTAGGGAAGGTCCTTGTATTGGGGGAGAGGTATCTAGATAGCCAACAACATGCTTAAGAGAGAACAAGATGTCACCGATAGGTAGAGTTTGTTGATGTCATTTAGAGTTTATATGGCCACGCATTTAAGATAGAGGCCCATACTATAATGGAGAGAGGGGATAACATTAGTTCCCTATAGTACGTGGGAATAATATATAGGATTTAGACCTCATTTGAAGAATGGTATAGAGGACGTATTGGGAAATAGAGGAGATGGACGAGATCGTTATGGAGAGACCCGTGATGTTAGGTATGAGTGATAGATCTTAGTCGTGGTGTTTTTGTTAGATGTATGTGATATTGTTAGTGATGTATGTCAATTTTTTGTTTTACATGGTAGGACAGTGGAGGAGTGGCACTCGTTGATAGAGAGTGCACACCATGAGATCTTTGTCTCTATGTTAGATGTTCAAAATACTATATTGATGGTGGATATAGTAGAAACGTTAGTTAGGGACTCAAACGGTCATTCCATTTAGTGGGAGAGGCATCCAAGAAACTAATATTATATAAAGATGTGTAAGCATAGGTGGCCACTAGTAGTATATATGTTATATTACAAAGAATACTACAAGCACAAGTAGCCTTGAGTGGTACAAGAATAAGAATCTCATCTAGACATCTCTTATGAGAGTTACAGATTGATTACTTCACTAGAGACCCGGGGCTTAACGAGGGCATGAGGAGAGGCCTCCCGAGCAAAATCTAGGTGCCATCCCTAGTGCACAAATCAAGATCAAATAACACACCCCATCAACCCAAAGCATCTGGATACCTCCTATAACAAGAAAAGGTGCTTGAGTCATATGATGGTCCATGGATGGGCCATTTTTTATGCTTTTATCAATCGTATAAAAATTGATTCAATATATATATATATATATATATATAATTTTTAATGGCATTTGATATTTGGGTGATGTGTATGTAATTATTTATTTATCATTTTCTTTCTTTCCACATGTATGTATGTGATAATACCATGGTACTTAGGAATAATGATAATGAGATAGATAGGTAAAGTCAATGAGAAGGGTGTTGATAAGATTTCCCAACTCATGCGATGTGAAAAATTCAAGAGGAAACAAAAGGCCAAGGCATCTAGTTATAAGATACTAAGGTACAAATGGTGATGAATCTAAATAGAGTGAATAGCCCAAGAAAGTATGATATTTTTTAGGTTTTGGATATAGTTTGATAAACCCAATGGGATAGAGAGCTAAAGAAAAGGTAGAGGATGTTTGTGTAAAAACCCAAGTGGGGGTCGAGAGCCCAAACGAATGTGAGGGATCGGGCCAAATAAATATGTAACCATGGTTCTTATATGAAAATATCCACAAAGGGAAAATATTGTAGATCATTAATGATAATGTTGTCAACTTGATGTAGAATGTGGCTTTGAGCACAGTCATTAGGTCCTTAATAACATGTTGTATAATAACTACTGTCGATGGAATCGAGACCACATGGTAAATAAGGTTTCATCTATTTGATCTTCCAGCCGAGTGAGGAAATTGTACCCAATGTCATCAAGAGTGGGGTGAGGTTCAGGGATGAGGTGAAGCCCATATGTAGGATGTGGTCTAAGTGATATATGGGAAGTTGGGAGAGTCTCGAGAGGGATTATCCCTACACTTTCGAGTGTTTGAATGGGTTTAGATTATAGGATGATTTCTATGTAGAACTCAATATTTGGTGTCAATATGCACATGTATACCCATGATGAGAGAAGAACAAAGAGAAGAAGCAAAAGGTTGTGTAATCTTTTTAGTTTGGTCATGTTTGACCTCAGCTTCAATATTTTTCTTATAGTGTCTATAAGCTCTCTAATTAGAGACATCATGCCTTGGAGCCTCATGCCATGTGCAGTATGGATCGACCTAAGGATTCATAAGTGTAGAAGTATTTGGAAAGGTATCATATGTTGTAGAGGGCTAGTGGGAGTGTCCGATAAGGGCATCGATGTCATGGGTTAGATGGCACCGATAGAGTAGTGTGTCTCTTAGTCATTGATCTATAATAAATAGGATCATCACCCATGAGATCATCCCATTTGTAATCAAATTTGGTAACCTGCTCATCCACTTATGTCAAAGAGAATGGATCAGCTAGGTCATGGTGTTGGTATGTGAGAGTGTAGTCTGGTGGAGAAATTTGAGGCCTGAACCTGGTGAAGAAGTGTAAATAGTGTTTTTTCTTATTGTATTAGAATGACATTCACATCTTGAGTTATTTTTAGTGCATATGATTTCTTGGTAATGCAAGGCTTTCCTATCCCAAATCTGAGATAAATTGGTGAGATGAGGGTCTTTCAGAGCATAACCATCATCATAATTAGATATGGTATCATCCACCACACAAGATTTGATTACGGTTTTGAGTTGAACGATACGCTCTCATGGGGGTAGTGGTGTTTTTGAGA
The DNA here is from genome assembly GCA_018340775.1 of Taxus wallichiana var. yunnanensis. Taxonomy (NCBI): domain Eukaryota; kingdom Viridiplantae; phylum Streptophyta; class Pinopsida; order Cupressales; family Taxaceae; genus Taxus; species Taxus wallichiana. Next base: position 541,548,952 of record CM031238.1, read on the forward strand.
TATCTATAGAAATAAAAGGATCCTTTATGCAAGGCCCCAAGGAAAGAGGAAATTAAGATATTATAATTATAGGAAGGTTAGAGGTATTGATTCTAAGGGTGAATTCATTAGGTTCATCATCATATGATTCCAAGAGATTATGAGGTGTGTGCCCAACTAACTCAGATGACTGAAATTTCTATGAAGAGTATCTATAGGGTAGTTAATGTGTTGATATTCTAGAAAGGGGATTGGTAATAGTTCTTCAAGTGTGGGGATCTTGTATGTCAAGAGGGTCCAAACTTTACAAATGGGCATCATTTTACAATATATAGAAAATGGGAAAGAGAGAGGAGGAAAAGAGAGGGAAAATCAAATTTCCACTTTCAACCACAAACTACATGCATTAAATGTCTAAAATTAAACATAGAAACCCTATCAATACCATTCCCCATGATACTTTTCTTTTAGGAGAAGGAATGTGCACCATACCTAATCAAATATGTAGTTGAGAAACATGTAACTATAACTTTAATGTTGGGATAATATTTCTTATTTTTAACCCACCTAACTTCACCAAATTTAATAAATCCTTTGTAGTACATGATGAGACCTTTTCAAATAGTCTAATTTTGTGAAATTACGAGTTATAAGGTGAAAGTTATGGCCATTTAAAGTTAAAAGTGTTAAGAGGGTCATGCCAGTGGTTCCCTATGGGCTATATAATAATCCGATTTAATGCTTTTGTGTGGGGTGCGGATGAACTAGTTGGTCGAGAATAGGAAGAACATGAAACTATACCACTTGTGCTCACTGGACTGACTTAACCGATTCGGCCGCAGTCCTTCCATCCTCCACTTAGTTTCTCATGTCATCCAGCTTAGTGAACTGACATAACATGGGAATAGTTACATTTGTTCCCAAGGTACATGATTCTTTTTCCTCAACTAATCGTAGAAATTCCAACTCTATGTAACTATTCTTTCTATTCCTAATAGATTTGATTTATCTGGAAAACTAGCCCCTTGTCACCTAATTTCCTCATCCATCACCAATTTAGTTATGCAACGAATAAGAGGAATAAAATAATTGTTCCATCAATTTCACATAGAATTGGTCCATCTACAATATAATGTCCCAACCCTACCTACATATGAAACAACATTACTAAGAACATGAGGAACTATCCTCCTCCTATTCCTCTAAAGGCTGATTTGCTTGTGTTTTTCTTTGTTTCTTCATTTTTTTGGCTAAGTGTGAAATGGGGAAGCTTAGAATGGAGGAGAGGAGTGTCCGAACACTTATTGTTTCCTAGTTTTGATCATTTTTATATTGTATAAGACCAAATGAAAATGTAAGTTATCAAAATATCCCCTAGGGGTGTTTTGGATAAAAATTATTGATGGAATAAATGAGAGATTTGACTAAATCTAGTGAGGCCACACATTTTCTTGTTCCCTTATCAATGAGAGCACGTTTAATTAAAGTGTGACCAATTTTAATTAAGATGAAGAACATAGGATCGTCTGTGTTAAGAAATATCTCATCCAAAAGATTATCATAAAAGTGATGGGGAACTAATACAAGAATGAGATTTCATGGAAAGATCAATAAAAATGGAGAGTTCCTCACATTTTTGGCCGATACTTTCTTATGAGATGTGAAATGCAAGAATCTACCCCAAAAATGAGGGAAAGGGATATTCATGTCAAATAGTGTAGTCATAAGATTCTAACAATGGTGAGGTGACGTGTGCATGAGTTCCAAGAAGGAACTAGAACAAGAATTTAGGTGAGATCTTTGAGAGGATCCCACTCATTATGACTTGGTTTTATCGTAGGATGAGAGTACTAAGAATCCTCATAAATAGGGTCGGAAATGGATCACGGTAGTTAAAGAGACTTTTGGAACTTATTTTTTCTCATTTCTTATTCCATCAACCCTATAAAGTTGATCAAGACAGGGATGATGGTGTCTCTGATAGACCGACATACCAAGACACAATCGTACCTACAAGATAAATTCCCGGGGATAGATGGCATCTAGAAGGGTAAATGACCTTTTTTGAGTCCTAGGTTGGAATGCTATAGGATATTTTAGCTCGACATAAGAGAAAGCACATTTTAGATTTTTTATTACAACCATGTGTTTAGGAGCATAATTTTTTTTCTTCCACATTACTTGTATTGTTCTCTTTCTTTTTATAACTTTCAACAACATCATTATTAGGCATAGGATTAGAGCTTCTTGATTTCTCCTTAGCTTGATTGATGTCTTATTGATGATATTTCTTTTGAGTCGCATCATGAGCCTTGACTTCTTTGGTCAAACACTTGCAAGTGATGGTGTCATAATCAAAGTTAGGTCCTAATAATAATTTAATAAGATATATAGAGTACATGAAAATTCTCATGTGAGTGACCCCAATTAGTGTGCCACCAAAAGAGTTAATCTCATCATGCCAATGAGGAATAGGTTGAGAAGGATCTAGAATCCTGGTAAATGACTTAGAAAACTAATGCTTAAATTCTTCCTTACTCCTTGGATAATGAAGGTTAGATTGATTGTTGTTGTTAGTAGGTTATTGGTGAATTTTGAAAATAGTTCTATTCAAAGAAGCAACAAGAGGATGAGTATATGAGACTTTGTCATCTCGTCATGTTTTTTTCTTTGATCATTAAAGGATATGGAATTTCTTGTTAGTTTTCATCTTGGGAGGAGCATCCTCAAATTCCCTCATGAGATAGTCTTTCATTTTAGCTTGTTTAAATGGATCTTTTAGGGAAGGAGGAGAAAAATACCTCACCTCATAATAAAAGTTGAAAGATGTTATCAATGGGAATGTTATGGTTTGCCTCGTGTGGATAGGGTCTTTTAATGCTTTATAAAGGATTACACTAATTTTTCCCATATTACGATAGTTGATGAAAGCATTCATGTTATTTTTAGTTAAATCATGATATTGGAATTTGTTCACTAGGGTTTGATACTAGGGACTATCTCAACTATAGAATTAGGAGGAAAATAATGGTACCAATCTAAAGCATCTCTTATAAGGGTCTTGGCTAAGAGTTTAGTGGTAGTGTATGAGTTATTTCTGATCTATTATTTTTAAATATTATCAAGGCCTTGGTATGAAGAGTGGGATCATATACCCATCATACAAGATAGATGGATCAATTTCAACAATTCCCACACTAGAAATATATGGTGCTAATGGATCCTATTGAAATGCTTGCAATAATTTTTTTGAATTAGGAGATTGAGTAATGGGCATCCCATTATGACCATTTGGAAAAGGAGGGGGCGTGGTACCCCAAGATCCCATTGGAGGGCGGTTGACTAATTAATCCATATTGTCTTGAATTTGGAGAATTTGAGTGGTTGTGGAAGATTGTTGTTGATTCATTTTTTTAATAAGATAAAGGATAATATTGGTAGGATCAGAATTGGAGGCATTTTTATATGAGCCTATTTAAGTGGCTTTCCCTTTTCTTCCATATGGTTGAGTTATTTAGAGATGAAATTAAGAAGATGCTTATCAAGCATTTCTTCTAATTATCCTTGTATTGAGGAGATTGACATAAAAATTCTAGATCTTCTGAGCATGGAAAAAATCATCATCATTCTAGATTTCTTCCTCCTCATCCTTAGGTGGGATATTATGTCGTTGAAGGATTCTTCCTAGGTGCTTTGACAACACAATAGTCCATACAAAAAGGAAACTCATTTTTAGGCCTCGTATGTTTTTTCAAAATGATTACACAATAGAGTCAAAGGACCTCAAGCCCAGATACTCATTCTATTCACTAGTTGTTGAACACATGGAAAGTGACCTGCAGGTGCCTCATATAGATTTCCAGACAAGGTCATGGAAGTAAGAATGAGAGGTGTAATGAAACCACATGGACTATGGATGATTTTCTGGTCTAGTCTAGAAAGTCTTAGCCTGATCGGATATTATGTTCAATAATGAAAGTTGTGCAATGATATCAGGTGGAAGTGGTGATGATCTAAATACCATGCATGCAAACCAATGTCGATATCTAATTGGTTAGTAGGCCCATTGGGTTATGGGACCTGAGGATCACAACCAAAACTCATGGAGGTTGTGGTCCTATTATGGTCATGCATGTAATCAAACCCTTTCTAGAGCAGTCCAATAATCATAGGCTTGATTAGCGTGATGTTTAGCATGTTTAGTTGTTCTATTTTCTCATAAAATGTAGTAGGTGTGTGTAATACTGTCAAACGTAAACTTGTATCAATGTCTGTTATCAATTCCAGCCCATTGGGTTGTGGGACCAAAGGATCACAACCATACATATTTTTCTTGTTGTGGGCCATTGATGGTCATGCAAAATGAATTGAAATGATCTTGGTAAAAAAACTAACTATCAAAGGAAATCTAATCTATGTTTTTGGTGTTTTCACAATATATCAGAGAAAAAAAATGAAAGAAAACTAATCTAACAAAAGTAAATGTTTTTTTATCTTTTCTAGTTTTTAAGCAATACTTCTAATCTAATCTAATAAACAAACTAAATACAAGTAATCATCCAAATGTAGCTAATTACTTGTGTGAATATGTGAATCTAAATCTAAAACAAATAACCTAATTTAATCAAAACCCTTCAAACCCTACCTCAGAGGTGAAGAACAAATCATAACCCTAAAAGAGCTATTGTTCCCACAACTTCCCCGTAGTAATGTCAAAGAGAAAAATTTCTAATGATTTGATCTACTTGTAATTTCCTAATCAATTGAAATGAACAATTTTACTACTCTATTTGATATGTAATTGAAACTAATGATTCAAAATTGATAATTTGACAAATGAAGCAAAAAAAACAAGTAATTCCAACCTGGATAAGCAAGAGCTTTGGAAAATCTAGTTGTATCTGTATCTGTCCCCTTTTGTTCCTTTCTTTCTTTTTGTGTGTTCATATGAGTCCAAGGATTGGGAATGCAAGAACAAAATAGCAGAAGAAGACACTTGAGCAATGGTAGCTTGAAGGCATTTTGTTGCATGCAAGTAGAAGAGAGATAACACAAGAGATCTGAGCTTGGCTATGCAATTCCTAGCAGATTGTGGCAGCAATACTATGCAAGATACACAAAAATTCTCAGCCCTTTTTCTTGAATACAAGCATGGAATATATAAGAATTGGGGTTGGATGTGCCTTCATGCACAAGGCAAGAAGAGGTAGTTCCAACTAACTAAAGCACATTTAAAAATAGAAGAGGGAAGGAGAACCAAGCAATCAAAACTATTTTTAGACAAATTGGTTCACAAACACATCCTAAAAGTGAAGTTAAGTGAATCATCACATGTTAAAAACACATGATGAATTCTGGAAAAATCACTAGAAAAATCACTACATCAGGACCATCACATGCCGCCTTCCTCTGGCAGCGGTTTTAGAACCGCCACCCTGTAGGGGTGGTGGCAATCCTTGGCCTAACTAAAGGCCAAAACATGCACAAAATGAAGTGGGAAGCTGGAAAAAAGTGGAAAAGCTAAGTAAGGATCTAGGCTACAAATATACACTACATATGGGTTTAGGAGCTTGAACATCTTCTGAAAGGACATGAATCATCATTGGGGACTTTTGTAACCATTTTCTCAACAATGTAGCACATGTAATTTTGGGTGCATACATATTTCCCCTCGAGAAGTGTCTTAGCCATGAAAAGGTGTAAAACATAGAGTCCGAGTATGGCATTCCCAAATGGGGAGTTAGAAGCTATACCTGACACACCCATGTGTCAAAATGTCATCCATCCAAGCTCCCACTACCTACAAGAGGGAGAGAAGACTCAAGTGCAGATAGATAAAATATCAAAAAATAAACACTAAATCAAAATGACAAGAGGACTTACCATTTGTGTGGGGATATAGAGATATACCTGCACCAACGCTCCATCCCTGTGAAAACATACACTCAAAACGAGGTCAAAAACATATATATATATATATATAATATAAAAAAACATTTTCCAATTCATTTGCACTTATTCGATTTGGTGATTTTGGAGCTCTAGACCCACGGTGACCATTTTCAATGAGAGTACAACCAAAAATGACTGTTACGAGATCATGATCATGCCTCCATGAGCGGGAGATCAACTTGTGTGGTCTAAGGTTGGTTTTTTTCACTTTTACATTTTTAAACCTAAAATGTAAAAATGTTGAAAAGTTTACCTAGGGGGATCATTTTCAAAATTTCTTGTCTTAAATGAGTCTCTAGGGGGTGCCCATAGGGAAGTCTTTTATTTTGTCAAAATGGTCTTTTTTTGTGTTTTTGAGCATTTTCTAGGGTTAAAATGCATTTGGAAAATCGGTCCAGGACCGCCACCCTAAGTAAGTAGGCAGTGGTCATGGACCACCACCCTAAATGGGAAACACCACCCTTCACAAAAAAATGACCAAAATGCTAACTTGATTTTTTTGGATTTTTGATGTTTTTCATGTTTTTGGTGAGCTTATCCTTTGATATATGTTACTAACTTGCTCTTTTTCTATGTTTTGGTGATGCAAAAAGGAGGAATACATCATTGAGTCATGAGAGGGAGTGTGATTGGCTCCCAAGGATTTTAGACCAGCTGACTCAGATGAGATAGACATTCTCCAAAGGGTAGGGATTTGGAGGATTGCACAGGTGCCCCATGTCACTCCTGCTAGTCACATACTGTGTGACTTGTTTTCTTACTGGATGCAGACTGAACACTTTCTAGTTTCAGTGTCAAGGGTGAGTGGACTATCACCCTAGAGGATGTATACCACATTCTTGGGCTCCGATACTTGGGAGGAGATTGACCTTGAGACAACAGATCCAGATCCATGATGATGACTCAATGGGCCACATACATGGGGATGTTGTTGTTTCATTTGGCTCAAAGAAGGGGATAAAGGTCCGATCCATTCCTACTCCCATCCCATCCCCATCATCCGTACAGAGCCATCATGGGTATCTTTTCCTCATGATTGATCGGGGACAAGGGAGGTGACACTCTCTCTTTACTTGGGGCTCCCATTATTACATAGATTGAGGGGCATGGCCATATATATGCCTAGGGAGTAGACATCCTAGGGACTACCTATCATGACCTATACAGGGTAGTCAAGTTACAGGGGATAGTCACTTGAGCCATCCCACACTAGTTATGAGTCTAGTATATGAGTGTATTTCCCCCTATGGGAGGGGAATACTAAAGTGTTGTGATCCAGGGGGCTATTTGGAAGTGAGGTGGTGGATAGGATGATGTCAGTTCTTCGATGCCACATCATTAGCAAAGTGGCTTCTTTGACTATGATAGACACATGGTTTCCACACACCCTACCAGATATGGCAAGGTTATGGGGGGGAGGGGTGACCACAGTGGGTAGCTTTCTACCACATGAAAAGTTAGTTGATAGGGCATAGGAGAGTTGAGATTCATCCATTTGACCGAGTTCCTCAAAGAGTTTGGCCTCCCTTATGTAGATATGCTTCCTCCAAAGGGCACCATACCAAGTATACATGACTATTCAGAGGCCTGAAGGGCCCTAGAGGGGATCCTAGATGGACTGTGGTTACTCCTAGGTGTGCCTATTATTGTAGTTAGGCATGTGGTCCATGCCCAATGATGGGAAGCTAGTGCCCCTCGAGCACCTTTACTTTGATTGTGCCTCTCTCTCCCACTCACAAAGAGAGGAGGATGAGCCCATTGATGTAGACTCTGACTCTAAGGAGTACACATAGAGATGAGACCGAGGAGGAGTTAGTTGAGAGGAGATGGGGATGAGGGGGTAGGTGGTGAGGCTAGTGAGGTAGCCCATATGGAGGAGGAGGAGAGTGACCCTGAGTGGCATGACACTCAAGATATGCTGAGAGTGCACATGAGAGGAGGTGAGTGTGAGAGAGAGAGACCTTGGTCTCGAGGGACCACTTCCTCGAGATGGAGAGGGAGATGATGAGTCCGTGATAGGACAACATCTCACCTCTAGCTTTGGGAGGCCCCACAGCCACCACAGCAAGTAAGCAAAACCACCACCCCCTACTTGGATGCCTGAGATCCAAGTATGTTGATACTCTTCTCTTGACTTTGTTAGTTGGAAATGTTAGTTGGTATTTTTTTTTTTTTTTTTTGTAATTTTCTAACTCATTGTTTCTTCTTCTTTTTTTTGCAAAGACTACACTACAGTGAGTGGCGAGATTATTCATGGGTGTGCATGGACACCCTATTGATCCCCTCAGGAAGACCCAAGCCAGTGATGAGGATTCAAGCCAACCACTAGCAGCAAAAGAGACATACATACGATGTGTTTTTCACTTGCTATCTGAGAGTAGCGGAGGTGATGACCTCTCTTCATACTCAGGTGGTTGGGTATGAGGCAACTGAGAGATTGATGAGGTGGAGTCACTCTCACAGTGAGACCATGGCCAATGGCCACCACCATGAGCACTCACACCATTTAGTTCATTCTCATCATCATCATATATGCCAGTAGGAGTCCTGGACATGGCCATGCACCATCCGAGGGATCCCATAGGGATTGATAGGCCATTGGGCCTTTTTATTTCTTTGTTGTGATTTTTTTCAAGCATTATATGATTTTTTTATATTTTGGGCTCATTATGAGTGTTTTGACCATGCCTAGCATGTGATGGCATTGTACACAAAACTTGATTTATTATGATATATACAAACTCTTCTTTTTGGTTCGGTAATTATTTGTATCTGAGTTGACTTCCTCTTGGCTCACTTTCACATGTGTACTCTAGATGTTTAGAACTTCCATTTTTATGCTTTTAGAATGTATGCAGTGGATATGAATGCTAACAAAATGATTTCTTTTTTATTTTATAATGTTGATATATGATAATGCAAACACATTGTAATGTTGAACTTTAGTTTCTTTAAGAAATTTTTGGTACTTCATATTGTTTTGGAAAAACATGGTGATACAATGATATGATAAGTGAATGAACTTTCCCCACTCCTAACTCCACACAACTAGTAAGATGTGAGGGCTCAACACCAAGAGCCAAAAAGGGCACAAGTTATGAAATTTGTTGAATGGTAATGATGAGAGAAAGACAAGGATTTGATAAAACCAAATTGAGACACTACAACCTCACTCTACTCAAGTTTTCTTCATAGTTTAGAATGTGAATTGCTTTCCAGTTTATCTAGACTTAGATCCGTAGATGGCCACTTGGTTGAAAAAATATGGTTTTGAGGTTTTAAGCTCTTTTGGAATTTTGGACATCTAACTCACTTTGTTTTGATTTATGATTTCACAATATTTGAATGAACTATTTCTAACTTTCAAGTTTGTCAAAGAGACCCCTACACCTTGCCCCATGCTACCAATAGGAAGTATGGGCTTATCACCATGGACAAGGCATAGGTGAGTAAGGGCATTTCTCTCCTTTCCCAACCCTACATCACTAGTAAGAGACACAGGCTCAACACCAAGGTTGGTAGGGAAGAGAAATGTGTAAAATAAAAATTTTCATGGATTTGCATTTGACTTATTTATCTAGGAAAAATGTTTAGAATGTTCTTATTTCCAAAGAGATGTATGGGATAGATAGATGTGACACCATGAAGCTTCTAGAATAGACTATAGGAAAAGACACCTAATCTAGAAAGAGACTATAAGTAGAACCAAGTATGCAGGCCTTGGTATGGTTATCAAAAACTTTGTCTTATCTTGTTTGGATCGATGAAATGATTCGAAACAATTGATGATACCATGAAGATTTGTAGAGGCATGATTTGAATGTTTTTCCAATGTTTTTAGAAGTTTTTAGGAATTTCTATAAGAATAAGTCCCTTGATCACAAATTTTACAAATGAACTGGAAGATGAAAATGCAATGCAGATGTAGTAATGTACATATGAAAATGCTAATGGATCATGCATAATACCTCTTCAGGTGAAGAGAGTTTACAGATTCACTAAACTCCTCACCCTCTAGTGTACACAGTGAAATGCCCCATTTTTGTAGTCTTCTATTACTCGATATGGACCCAACCACCTGGTCTGAATTTCCTTCCTTCACCGGTCTTTTTTTCTATTCAATTGTCAAGTCTTAAAACCAAATCTCCCTCATATATTTCACACTCATAGACTTTCTTGTTGTATTTCCAGCCATCCGGTCAACATAAACATTATGTCATTGTTCAACATTGAGTCTAGCCTCATCAAGACTTTCTAGTGAGAGAGTCATGCCTCTCGATAGCCTTCTTCTCCCAGAATTCCTTACAATGATATACAGAGACTAGGTATTTCAACTTCGAGTGGTAAAACCACTTCTGCACCAAATACCAAAGAAAAGGGGGTTTCCCCATCATCAAGTGTTCTTACTGATGTCCGATAGGCCCACAAGGCCGAAAAATATTTAAATGCCAATCTCATTTGTTCTCCTTGATGGTCTTAAGGAGAATGGATTTCAATGTCTTGTTCATAGCCTCAACCTATCCATTGGCCTGAGGGTAATAGAGAGAAGCCATGTGGTGACTTATTTTGAATTTTTCACATAGTTCATGTACTTCATCATTTTTTAAAGATGTGCCATTATCTCGAGATAATGACTTGTGGGACCCCATACCTACAAATGATTTGGTTCAAAATGAACTTTGTGATTACTGATCCAGGCACATGTGGTAAGAGGCATGGCTTCTACCCACTTAGTAAAGTACTTTGTGGCCATGATTATGAAGTTATGACCATCTATTGATGAGGGAGAGAATTTCCCTATCAAATCTAGGCCCCATGTGGAAAAGGGCCATGGTGTTGCAATTGGTTGTAGAGCCTGTGCCGGTATGTGGATCTCATGGGAGAACTCTTGACATTTATGGCATTTACACACAAAATCTACCACATCATGTTCTAGCATGGGCCAAAAATATCCCATCCGATGTATCTTCCGAGTAAGTGGTGTGGCCACCAAGTGACCTCCACATACTCCACTATGTGATTCATAAAGAATATTTTTCAGATTCTTCTTCATCAACACATCTTAACAACATTCCATCAAAGGCTCTACGATAGAGAACTTGTTCCAAGATGACATACTTGGTGGTTATAAACAACCATCTTCTTTTTTATGATGTTTCCCCTTCTAGATATGTATGGTCCACTATGAAATTAATGATGTCAGTGTACCATGGACACACAAAAATGGGAGGCTTAGTTTCAAAAAATACACACACTCATCGGGAAAGTCTAAATTTACTAGATCACCTCCATCCAATGGGTTGTCAACCAACCAATCCATAAATGATTTTTCCTTTGATGGATTTCTGATTTAAAAATGTTAACTCAAACTCACCCATCAGAGTTATGAAGCATCCCAACTTTCTTAGATAAGGACCCTTGTGTGAGAAATGTCCACAGTGATCTGATTTAACAATAACCCTTGTTTCTTGGTTTAACATGTAATGTCTTAAGTGTTTTTTCATGAAAGACTATAACAAGGCATTCCTTCTCTGCTTGTGTATAATATGTCTCATAATCAAGAAATGTCTGACTAATGAAATAGACCACACATTCTCATTTATCATCATCTTCTTGAGCCAACATGCAGGCTAATGAGACATCCATAGCTCATGAATACAAGATCAAGGGGATCTGACCTAGGTGGCATGAGTGTGGGAGGAGACAATAAGAACCATTTAACTGACTCAAATGCCTCATTTCATTCTTCTTTCATCCAATCAATGCAACAATCCTTTTCAACAAATTGTTGATTGGGTGAATAAAAAAGGTCAAATCAGGGATAAACCTTCGATTGCACCGAAGTTTTCCAAGAAAGATCTGATGCCAGACTCATCTGATGGTGGAGTCATTTCCAGTACAACTCATATTTTGGTTGGGTCTACATCAATCCCTCATGAAGATATGATGTATCCCAAAATATTTCCTCTCCATTACACCAAACACACATTTTTCTAGATTCAACATGACACCGTATTTGATTAAGTGAGAAAGGATGATACAAGCACCTCTGGGTGATCACAACATTTTCTGCCTTAGCTAAAAGGTCATCCACATAGGATTCCACAATCTTATGTATAAGATCATGAAATATATAAGTCATCACCCTGTTGGTATGTGGCACCAACATTCTTAAGCCCAAATGACATGACAACATAACAAGTAGGTTCCCAAGGAGTTATGAATGTAGTTTTGGCCTGATCCTCCTCAGAGATTCTGATTTGATTGTACCCAAAAACCCATCCATGAGAGACAAAAACTCAAAACCAGTTTGTTGCATCAACAATAACATCGATGGATGGTAATGGGAAATCATCTTTGGGACAAGCCTTGTTGATATCCCAAAATTATATGCAAATGTGGATCTTTCCATTCTTCTTGAGAATGGGGATGATATTAGACACCCATTGTGAGTAGTCAACTAGCTTGATGAACCCTACCTACAGGAGTTTCATCACTTCTTCCTTCACCATGAGGGCCACCTTTGGCTTCATGGGCCTTGAATTTTTTTAATTGGCTTAGCATCTAGCTTGGTGATGAGGTTGTGAACTACAATGTGTGGTGCAATTCCCATCATTTCCTTGTAGCTAAACATGTGAAATATTTTTGATGCTCCTTGAGGATACGGTATGTATTTCAACCTCCTCAGAGTTAGAGAGGATCCCAGTTTCAATATTTTTGGTTCCTCCTCCATCCCGATGTTTATATCAATTGTTCCCTCGATTAAGGAGGCATTTCCTTCCTCAAACTTAGGTGGGGCTGAGGTAACTCTAAATCCCCTCTTCTCCTACCTCATAAATTTTGAGCTCCTTCCTCAGGGGAAGATTCTATCATGGGATTTCCAAAATAGGAAGAAGAGTGTGGGATTAGGGAAAGATCAACCTCATGATGAGTAAGATGTAATTCTACAAAAGTGTTTAGATATCCTAGAGTTTCTTTATCACTTGTCAACATGATCTAAGATGATAGACTCACTCTCATTTTCTATGTATGTCAACATTGGGGTTATCGGTGTTTTACAAACCAAAGGTTCAACATGAACCGAGACCATGAAGTTTGTATCTTCCAACTCACTTGGAGTGAAGTGAGAAGTAAAGTTTTATAGAGTCTGTGAGAGAGGTTCTTTCTCATGGAATTGCTTCAATCGATATGAAGTCAAACCCTTTGTTAGATTTAGCACTATTGTTTTTGTAGAGTTGTAGATGCTCAGCTCTAGTCTCATATACCTCAGATATTGATTTGTGACAAGTTGTGAATCACCCAACACCCTAATATTAAGAGCACCCATTATTTTGGCTACAATGAGACCAAGTAGAGGGCTTCATATTCAGCCCCATTATTTGTACATTCAAAGTTTAACTTGAAGGAAAAAGGTAGAATCCTTCCCTCAGAGAGGTAAGGATCACACCTTCCCCAAAGCACCAAAATGACACTTGGCTCCATCAAAATGGAGAGTCCAATAGTTACTTGGAAAAATGGATGTTGGATCATCCTTTGTATCTTCTTCCTTTACCTCAGTTACTCAACCATACAAACTTCATCTATTGGAAGAGAACTAAGTCCCAAGGGTATGTCCCATACCCATAGAATTCAAATGGAAGGAGAATAGGTAAATCCTTCTCCAATAGCTCAAAATATTTGTTGTGGTTCCTAATGACACTGTCTCTATGATGATGGTTTCATCTTTGACTACCGAAATGCCTTCGATCAAGCCCATGACTTCTAATTCCATTGTAGGAACCAAATTTTCCTCTGGCACTAAGCTTGTAGGTTTATTTAACTAATTTGTAGGAAGCTCAAACTTAGAGTGGACCCCTGGCTCTTTTTTTCAAGTTAGCTAGATGTATGTCAAAGGGTTTTGGATCACCTTGTGCCACAAAGACCTTCCCTAAATGTAGGAACCTGACTTCCTAAAACAAAGTGGAGGGAATCACCTTCATGTGATGAATCCAAGGATGGCCAAGGATCATATTATAGTTGGTTTCCCGATCTATAATATAAAACTTGGTTAGAACCATCTTAGGTCCAAGAGTGACTGGAAAACACTATAGTTCCATTGATTGATGTCACTTTGAGGTTGTCATAGCCTCTCAACGTATTTCATGTCGTTGAAGAGAAATTGGTCTCTCCATAACCTAAATTTTGAAGGAAAGAGAAGGGGACTATGTTAACCACTTCCCCATCATCAATCATCACACATTTTACATAGTTTTTGTAAATCCAAACTTGTAAAAACAAATTTGGATCACCTCTACGAGCTATTTCAAGTCCATGTGGGCATCTTGTTGATGTCAAATACAAATCCAACATCTCTTTCAGGATGCCCTGGAGGATAGACATCAAAGTCCACATGGTTTATCTATGCTTCTAGAGGAGGGGTGACATTAATCAAATGGCCAAGACCTAGTGCTTCTAATAGAGTGGCTCTATGAGCAGGGGAATTCTTTAATAGATCCAAGAAGGAAATGTGAGAGAAGGTCTTGGTTAGATCACTGATCAAGTCATAAGCTCCTACTAGCTTTCCTAGTGTATCACAATGTCATCTGATATAGTTGGGTAGATCGGGATTGGCTGTGAAGAATAATATTTGGTTCTAGTGGTAACATTAATCTGAGGTTCAATGTCCAACTCTACCAATCCCACAATTTTTTTTTGTTGGCTGGCCATCCAAAGGAGGTGCCACTTGTGGGTTTGATGAAGTTGAGGCTTCACGATCATTGGTTCCTATTACAATACCTTTGTTTGAACCATTGGGATCTATTCTACCATCTTTTTGGGCATGTGGGAGAGGATCATTAAAGATTCCAAGTGGTGTGTTCTGTGGGGATACCATGGTCCCATGTAGGTGTTCTAGTTGGCATGTTGTTGGGTTTTCCAAAAACATGTCAACAAATAATTGTCTTTGATCCTCTGGAAAACATTATAGAAACTTGTTGCAATCACGGCATGTTCTTGCATCATGCCCACAAACCCTATGGAAACCACAATATAAATCAGGATCATAATCTCGAGGCCTTTGGTTTACCTTTTGTGGTCCAAAATTATGATTATTGTTCAATTGTTGATTGTTATAGTTAAAATTGGGAACCCTTGCCCTTGGTTTTGGAATTGGTTTGATACCCACCTAGGTATTGGTTAGGGCCTTGGGTCTACATTTGTCTTGATTGCTTGAGGTTTTACTTTTTTGTTGTTTTTTGTTGAGGATGATTAAAATCTACAACATTGACTGAGGGTGAGAAGTTATTATTTCTCTCTTATTATTTCCATTGTTTTTTTATTGGTAGTATTTGTATTGGGAGAACTAACAACATTAGGTTTCTTGGGTTGATCAATAACACCATCCATCATGACCCCACGGTTCTTATTAAGGACCTTCGGTCCTTGATTATTGCTTGTGTTGTTGGAGTAACTGGGTTATTTTGGTTAGGAGTGACTAACCTTCCATTTTCTCCATAAGTCTTATGACCACTATCAATGGTTGCTTGGTCAATTCAAGAGAGCCTTCTAAAGACCTCTTCATAGCTCCTTAGTGGGAAATTTTGAACTTCTTCCTTTGTCTCCCTATTGAGGGAGTGGAGGAAAAAATCACAAAGCTCCATCTGATCCATATTTGGAGCACTTGCAGGAGTAGAGAACCTATCACCACCTTTGAATGAAGTGGGTTATGGACTCATTGTGCTCTTGTTTGATATGAAGGAATTATCTGATTCTTGTTCTTAAAAAAATTTTTCATATCAAAATCCTTAATAAATTATGACACAAGTTTTTTGAAGGAGTGTATTGAAGCCTCTAGTATCCTATAGTACCAATCGAGAGCAATACCTTCTAGCATCTTAGGGAAAATCTTCACAACAACTACATCCCATGGGAGAAACTCTCAAATGGCCATTGCATAAGCTTTGATGTGAGCATTAGGATCACCCTCCCTTTGAACTTTGGAAGATCGGGAAAGGGTCTTGGGAGCATGACTGTCCAGATGGAGAAGTCTAGAGGCTCCTTAAGATATTCAAAATAGGTCCCCATTGCATATGTTTCAACCATTGAAGATCCTTGTTGGGGAGGTGGAGGTTGCATCGGTTGCTGAAATGGTACAACGTAAACATTTTTTGGGCATATGGCATCCCCTGTGGCTGACCATATGGACTGGGTAAGTGTACATATCCCCTTGTGGTGATTTAGAGTACATGTGTACATAGGGGGTTGACTACTTTGATATGGAGTCAAGGCACAAAGCCAGGAACATTGCATTTCCAATGGTATGGCATTTGAGAATGCACTTCAGCTGGTGCCTGTTGTTGTAGATATCCATATGTGGTGTGAGGGGGCATACCCAAGGTGCCCATCCTAGTTAGAAAATCTCTAGGGTTGGAGCACCCATATAAACCAGAGGATTCTACACAGTAGGTATTTGTCCATAATTCTATGGATAGGAGAAGTTCTTGCTTTCCCTATGTATGAACTTTGAGCATTTTGGGAAAGCTCTAACTCTTTGAATTTTTCTACTAACACCGAGATGACATCACCCATTGATGGGATGGTGTTTTTTTAGGTGCTTGTTGTTGAACTTTTGGAGGTTGTTGAGGAGTGTGGTATCCTACTATGAATTGTTCACTATGTCTGCCACCCCTCATTGGCAATGTTTTCCATTGTTGAGGGGTAGTGTTATTGTTTTGAAGAGGACATCACCATGTCCTTGCAACCTATCAAAATCCTAGTTCATATTCTAGAAGTGTTGTTCACTCCTAGCATATCATGATAAGTACTCCTCATCTAGATGTGGGAGCTGGTCCGATTGCATGCTAATGGGTTGTCAAACAATACCCGAGGAGATGAACTTGCTTCCCCAGTGAAATTCATGTTGTTTGAACTTGATTGTTCATGAGGATATGTCTATGTGATTTGGTCAAGTTCCTCAATACATACAGAGAGGAACCAACATTGGTTCCCTGAAGAAGAGGATTTTGAGTAGTTGAGTGGTTATCTTCCCATGTTGAGAGTGAAGGTGATTGTTGTGGTATACCTGTTTGATAATTGTACATGTCAAAACCTGGATGGGTCAACCATACTCATCATATCCCACATATTCGGGGGTATAAGAATACCCATAGAATAAAGGATGGAAGAAGAAAAAGTGGAAACTTAGAGACTAGCTCTTCACATGTCAAGGTTCACCAATTTATATGAAAGAAAATCAACACATGACCTTCTTTGCACCCGACTTCCCGAGGTCATGCCGAGACAACCGATGTAGAATAGAAATGGATGTGTATGTGTGGTGATGATGGATAAGCTAATGAGGTAACCTTATATCTTCACACACAATATCGAGATCTCAAGTCTAAGGAAAAGAATGCTCTCCTAACCTAAGTGGTGTGATGGATCGATCTGATATAATAGCTTCTCGAGAGACTCCAATCAATATCAAGCTCTACCAAGATTCTATTCACTAGTTTTGAACATGTGGAAAGTGACCTATGGGTGCCTCGTATAGATTTCTAGAAAAGGTCATGGAAGTAAGAATGAGAGGCATAATGAAACCACAGGGACTATGGATGATTTTCTAGTCT
Source organism: Taxus wallichiana var. yunnanensis (assembly GCA_018340775.1). Taxonomy (NCBI): domain Eukaryota; kingdom Viridiplantae; phylum Streptophyta; class Pinopsida; order Cupressales; family Taxaceae; genus Taxus; species Taxus wallichiana. Next base: position 541,566,489 of record CM031238.1, read on the forward strand.
AGTCCAAAAATTCTTAGCCATCGATCACTATGTTCAATAATGAAAGTTGTGCAATGATATCAGGTGGAAGTGGTGATGATCTAAATATTGATGCATGCAAAAACCAGTGTCAATATCTAATTGGTTAGCAGGCCCATTGGGTTATGGGACCTGAGGATCACAACCAAAACTCATGGAGGTTGTGGTCCTATTATGGTCATGCATGTAATCAAACCCTATTCCAGAGAGTAGTCCAATAATCATAGGCTTGATTAGCATGTGATGTTTAGCATGTTTAGTTGTTCTATTTTCTCATAAAATGTAGCAGTGTGTGTAAAATCTGTCAAACATAAACTTGTATCAATGTCTGTTATCAATTCTAGCCCATTGGGTTATGGGACCAAAGGATCACAACCATATGTATTTTCTTGTTGTGGTCATTGATGGTCATGCAGAATGAATTGAAATGATCTTTGGTAAAACAAAAAAACTATCAAAGGAAATCTAATCTATGTTTTTGGTGTTTTTACAATATATCAAGAAAAAACAATGAAAGCAAACTAATCTAACAAAAGTAAATGTTTTTTTATCTTTTCTAGTTTTTAAGCAATGCTTCTAATCTAATAAACAAACTAAATACAAGTAATCAACCAGATGTAGCTAATTACTTGTGTGAATATGTGAATCTAAATCTAAAAAAATAACCTAATTTAATCAAAACCCTTCAAACCCTACCTCAGAGGTGAAGAACAAATCATAACCCTAAAAGAGCTATTGTTCCCCACAACTTCCCTGGTAATGTCAAAGAGAAAGATTTCTAATGATTTGATCTACTTGTAATTTCCTAATCAATTGAAATGAACAATTTTACTACTCTATTTGATATGTAATTGAAACTAATGATTCAAAATTGACAATTTGACAAATGAAGCAAACAAACAAGTAATTCCAACCTAGATAAGCAAGAGCTTTGGAAAATCTAGTTGTATCTATGTATTGTCCCCTCATTTTGTTCCTTTCTTTCTTTTTGTGTTCATATGAGTCCAAGGATTGGGAATGCAAGAACAACAAAAAAGAAGACATGCTTGAGCAATGGTAGCTTGAAGGCAGTCTAGTTGCAATGCAAGTAGAAGAGAGATAACACAAGAGATCTGAGCTTGGCTATGTAATTCCTAGCAGGATTGTGGCAGCAATACTATGCAAGATACACAAAAATTCTCAGGCCTTTTTCTTGAACACAAGCATGGAATATATAAGAATTGGGGTTGGGATGTGCCTTCATGCACAAGGCAAGAAGAGGTAGTTCCAACTAACTAAATCACATGAAAAATAGAAGAGGGAAGGAGAACCAAGCAATCAAAACTATTTTTAGAAAAAATCATGAAACATGTATACCCGAGAAGCAGAAGGAAACAAGATACTAAATGTAAGGACTAAGTCTAGTATACCAAATATACAATCATGTACATGGGCTTTAGAGCTCCAACATCCTTAAAGACATGAATCATCATTGGGATTCTCGGGTAAGCTATTTTTCAATATGTACCATATGTAATTTTTATGCATGTAAGTGTCCTTATATACAAAGGACTAGATTAGTAACATGACGTACTCTGAAAAAAAGATTATAATTAATAATTTAAGCCAGAATCATCCCTGTATAAGTCATTCATCATAAACATACCTTTAGCTTTTAAGAATAACCTCATTGACTAACATCCATCTCAAAAGTAGAATTTATCGCTTTTAATATTATCCGTGAAAAGATGTGGATTCTATTCATATTTGGCACTCCATGTGACCAAGATCTCCCGTGTCATAATTGCTATATCTAAACATATTTTTTCAAGACCTAAATTTATTGTACAAAGATGATTTCCCTTACCCAACATTGATAGAAATTTTGACTAATGGTGGGACATGAAATGTTATCTCTTATGGATGGTTTCTGTCGCTATAATTCAATGTCATCATCAACCATAAGATCAACATAAGACATATTTTATCACTAAAAAATGTTTGGTGAACCTTTCGCCATATTATAATGAATATGCAATAATCCCTTTAGGTTTGAAAATATAATTTAGGAATAATATTACATATTTCATGACGTTATCCATAAAAATCCATAGAAGATTCACGTGGACAAATGATCTCACTAGGTAAAAAGCTTTTAAACATCCTAAAGGACCATATTTAATCATCCTCGACGTATATTTACCCAAATTATATAATTTTTCCTATACTCATCATTTAAATGTGTGTGTCGAGGGTCTTACAAAGTAAACTCTTAGGATTCATATCTCCATTAGAGGGGTTCCAGTTAACCCACAAAATTCAAATCCATACTAACAAATGTCTCCTCCATCTAATATTAAACAAGCTCTGCCCAAGAGTCTTTAAGGAAAAAATCCAATCCATCTTTGGTTTCATCTATCAACTATCATGATCCGACATCATCCCTTCCATCACATTCTTAGAAAAGACATCCATTTAAAATGGGATGATGATTTTCAAAAGTCTGACATGCTCTCAAACAATATATCCTATCGCGACATCGTCGGTGCTTCATACCTCCACACACGGGGGGAACCTTTCTATCTATACATCTTCCCTACCGAACATGCCTTAGTGGGATATATTATTATCCATCGTGTGATAAACCTAGGTAGGAACATAGATCATTTACTATATAATCCACCCTTCACAATTATATCGCTATTCGAAGTAGAAAATTTTGTTTTGCTCTTAAATATTTATGACTTATAAAATTGTTCACCACCTCTCCCAATCATAAAAACATGTGTAGCATCAAGCGTTCAACTCCACCAAATCCATACATTCCAAAATCCTCTATCATAATGACCGCTAACTAGATGGCTTATGCCCATGATCGAAAGGTTTCTGATTTCTGAATCATCTCTCAAAACATCCATTAAATGATAGGCTATTTCCCTCAGGTGGTATCATCTTCCCTAACTAAGAAGCTCCCTCAACCTTTAGCAAATAATCTACCTCACTTATGAATAGCTCCATAATTAATCTATCACTGTCACCCTCAATCATGATCAACCTCCTTAAGCTATGATTGTATTATTATTCGACAAGTCACTTGCAAATGCCAACAAGGGGAGTTTCAAAATGGAATAGTCATAATACCTCCTTGGGGGAATCTCCTTATTGTTTCTTTTTCAAATTTCACATTTTTACTATTAATTTTAAATACAAAATGGTATTTAATGAATCCTTAACATCTATGGTGATTAGACATGAACTCATTATCAATCAAATCAAGGGAACATATCAATGTAAAAAATGAGACCCTACAAAAGTATAAAAACTATCATTGACCTAATCTTCCTATTGTAATTAAAATTTAGATTATTATGAAATTCAAATACTCTAAATCATCTAATAAATTCATGCAAAATACTAAGAAATCCCTCAGATTCCTTTATCCTCTAGTGAAAGGTTTTAAAACTTTGTCTTCATTATACACAAGCGACTTGATAAACCTTCTTATTCAATTAACACTAATCTTTAAGACTACTATTGATCACATAGAATGATAGCCAAAGTTACATTTAGATACACTCAAATTTATGACTACATTTTCGAGAAAGATACCTTAAAGATCTATCTAGCAAATTGTAAAAAAATGTCCTTTCAATCTAATGACATCCCACTATGTGGTGATATTTGGGGTTATCATTTATAAAAGAGGGTTTGATGGCAGATTCTCCTTCAATGTTGTTAAAACTCTGAGAGAGGATCACCAAGTTGTTCAAGAAGTCCACAATAGAATATGACTTGAAAAATTTAATTGTTTAGCCATCACTAAATGAATCTTGTATGATTGAGGCTACTATTATTTACACTTAACCAAGATTGTTTTGAATATGTCAAACATTGATCAAATGTGAAAAAATCATCCAATTTTACACATGTTTTACCTAGTCATACTGTTCTTCCAACCAAATTTAGATATATGTCTTTCATAATGGGGGCTTCGACTTCATCATCTTCTTATTAAAAATCGATCATGACCCAAAAACATAATTCCATCATCATGGCTAATGAATACTTCAAAAAATGAAGTGAAGTTATCCTCTAACCCGTCTACTAAAGAAGATAATATCATCGATTTGCATATTCATCATTGGTACATCATCTATGACTAATTATTTCTCATAAAATCATCACAGCCTAATGGTAAATCTATTTCTAAAAAAAATTAAAAAAGCTACATTACCTTTAAATATAGAACTCAAGTTTCTCCATGACATTCTATCTACAAGCTAATGATCAAGATGAGGGGTCCAAAAGAAACTTTACAACAATATCCTTACTAAAGTTATTTACAATGGGCTGGTAAAGACTAACACATCTAAATTACCTTCACACTATGGGCCCTATTGATCGTACCAGCATTTTAACCACTAACATTCACTGAATCCCTTCTCCTAGTCTACCATTACTGCTTTTTTTCTCTCCAAATCAAATTCCATATTCCATCCTTACATTTTCTCTCTTAAAGATTTCATCCCCGGGAAGAAGAATATCACCAAGAATTCATATCATAACTTCTATTATTAGATGAATGCTAACTAATTTCTCAAACATATGCAAGGCTATCACGCTATCAAATTAATAAGAATAAATAATTCCATATGGATATAACCTTCCGAAACATCTCAAAGACCGTGAATTTAATTTTTATTGATTGGTGATCTCATCATTAAATAAAATCAAAGTGTCACAAAATATGTAAAAGAGTAAACGAGGAAGTTTTCTCCAAACTCGGTTTAGACCCCATACATCAGTCTACCGATCAAATCTACTATATATTGGAGGAACATATACCTTATGGTATTAATCATGATGAGGGTCACTTTGTAAAACCCATTTCACTCTACCCCTTTCCAATCTTAGAATTTCAAGTACTACTACCTTCGAACTCAGAAACATTCTCCTAAATGATCAACCAAGAATCCCAGGTCCTTTCGCATTATATCTATAGGGCTGAAAACATGGATCGATAGTGGTAAACTTGAAAATATCCCCTTCATTTCATTGTGATTGAAAAATGTGCTCTTTATATATCAAAAAATTGGATCTACCCTATATGACCTTAGATCCAAGGCCAAGATCTCCATTCTCAATATCGACAAATCCCATTTACCCTAGTATTGGATTTGAAATTAAATGTCATCACTTTTGTCATTATATTATCACTAACCTGATCATGGGTACTCATATCCCTTTCGACTGTATATCATTTTACACATTATAAGTACCCTTTATTATAAGTGCAGCTTCTCCTACTATCATTACTCTTACTCAACCTTATCCTAAGTTTCAACCATGACATGGTTAAATTATGTATGGTATATCACCATATCAACTCCACCCTCCTCTAAAGGTCTTCTTAAACCCACCCCAACTTAAATAATAGCTGGGATGAAATACTCATCTTCCTCTCGAATTATCAAAATTTTAATATTATCAGAGAATGTTACCTCCTCAAGGATGCCCCACTCACAATATAATAAAAATCTACATACATGATGACACAATAAGGAAATATTCCCGCATTTATCATCTTTTAAAATTTCTGTTTATAAAATCTCAGATTCCTCATACCAAGCAAAGCTTCCTGATGTCAATCAAAATTCCCTAGTCAAAGACACATACTTCCCAATTGATCATCCTATGCAATCTTCCTACACAGATAACGCTTGCGAGGTGAAACCTAAACTTCATAAAGAGAACACAGATTCTTGTACAAAATACTCCCAAACATATTAGATGAAAATAAATAAAATGTATCTCATATCATCCTAGATCAATCACACAAAAATCCGGACTAACCATCCTCTTAGTTATATGCTACCTTAGAGTTAGGTCAGTAAGTGTATTATCATTGAAATTTCCATCACATACATATAAATGCTCAATCAAACATGATAGCTTCACAAAAATTTAATCATCATCCTCATATATCAATCAATAAAACCAAACATCCACACTCATATTGAATCACATCTGAATATCCATCACAAAGAACAAATAAATTTAATCATCACACTCACATAGGTAAGACCATAACCACCACCATCATATCTAAATCTATCCATAAAGTATATCCTTTAACATCACATCATATGATGAAAACACATTTACACATCTATCTATCTAAAAAATAAGCACACACATATCAAATAATATCTCAAAAATGATTAGGCTCCATGGTCCATATAATAATCATATGGTGTTAAAATTCTATATCTAACAACTCCTCAAACCACCGCCCCAAGTTTCTCCTGCCCTCTAATCAGTAATCAAGCTATTTACTCCATGTGCTAGTAGTTCAGTAATCTTTTGATATGATTTCAATTAACTCACCACTTAAGTTGCACATATCATGACACCCTTGAACTTATCCCTCACTACCTCCATAACACCTCCTAAATATACCAATCATCATCCCCCATATACTCATGCAACCACTCTAAAAAAGTGGCACTATCCCTGCCATCGATAGACATCTCTTCGTTCCACATCCGCCAAAAACAATAGAGAAAACTATTATCCATGGTAACACAAAATCCAACCAAAACTTTAAAAAACATACCTAATTGGCAATCGATCCGATAAAATTGGTATCGAATCCCAATTCAAATTTGTCTTCGATCCTGTAATTTATGCCAATCATAGTAACTGAACGAAGTACATC